>JAIPMN010001581.1:0-15490 GCA_020650975.1 Apostichopus californicus | reverse complement strand
CATTTTGATAGAAAGTTGCATTTCGCTAAAATTTTTAAAAACAGACAACATTGGCAGCTAAGTAAAATATCCAAAGGTATGGCCTATAAAAAAAAAAAAGTTAAAAAAAAAGGATGAAGAACATTTGCTGTGATTGCAACACAGACCACATACCGTGAGGCACTCCCTGGAAGAATCAAGGGTTGAGCCTTTCAAAGTATAGTTACAGTCCACTTCAGTCGCATCATTTTGTGAGTTGAGACTTGACCTAATTGACTTGAGGTTTGCCTGCAAAGACTTGAGACTCTACTTGAGACTTGCCTTCAACGAATTGATGACAGTGAAAAGGAAAGAAAATATTCGTTTTTGAAAATAAAGTGTGATTCTTTTATTTCCATTTTTATCTATTTTGTAGTTGTCTCCACTTTACAGCTTTAATTGTTTTGTATCTGTACATTCAATTGTTTTTGTATTGCTATGTTTTACTTTTTATGTATAACGTTTAATTTAAAAAGCAGGGCCTTATTGGAAACCAGCTTTTGCTGAATAAGCAACCCTGGATAAAAATGCGAATAAATAAAAAAAAAAAATCTGTGTTACGTGCAAGACGTATGTGATTTCCGTACGCTCATTACCTATCCAGTCTTGGACATATCTTCAACGACCGACTGGTTTTGACAGTTGTGCGAAAGCGGGTGTGAGGGTGCACTCATATAAGTTATAACAGAGCCTTATATAGAGATACGGCTCTGAGTTGTAACCATAGAAATTGGTTGTAACAGAGCCGTGTATCTCTAGAGCCTTGTAGAAGTAACATTTCTACTACAAAATAGAGTACTTATATCTCTATATACGGCTCTGGGTTGTAACAGAGCCGTATCTGAGTTGTATCAGAGCCGTATATAGAGCAAAGAAACAGCGGAATGCCAGGCCTGGTTCATGAACATATTGATTTGACTATATATTATTATACAGACTACCTGTACAGTAGTGTAGATTCATATAGTTCTTATTTCTAACTGCACATATAGCAAACTGAAATTCATACTTATAAACACAACACTAAACCAGGACTGACGCATGAGTAACGACTTAGTGTATACTCTAACTGATGTACAAAACGTGACTTTTACTAAACCGATGATATACCGCAAAACGAACAAAAGATCAGAACTGTATACATGAGAAATTCTTGTGTGCGAAGATTCAGCAGTTGCAAGAATGTTACATAGGTGTAAGTAACGTACATATTGTGTTGTGATCTTTTTAGCACTCTTGTAGTTTTCTTGACTTTACAAAATGAAGGTTATCGTTCATTACATGAGCAACGTTACATTGACCAGGCCTACTGTGGCTAGGCCTAGAAAGTACGTAAGAACTCGTTGTACGAGTCCTATAACCCACACCGACTTCTGACACTAGCCCACAGACGCCGACCGAGGGGTATGATAGGCCTACACGATATGTTATCGCTAACTTTGGCAAAACATGATATGTATTCTCGCCATAGAAATCGAGAAGAGTTCTTTGATTCTTGCTCGAGGCTGTTATTTGTGAAGCGCTACTTGACCAAACCCAAACTCCTGTTCTTACAGTAATTTCCCATAACTTTGTGTACTGTGGTATGACTATGAGACTGGCTAACATATTCATGAAGTCCATATTCGTCAAGACCCTATAGCAACTGTCCATTATCTTGAGCACACACATGAGCATATCACACCATACATATTAAAGGCCTTGAAGACTCGCCCCAAGCCGTGTGCGGCCATCTGAAAAAGTTAACTTTCTGTTGCTTGCAAGTGACGTTTTGTCGCTACAGTATAGGCAGACACTGCCAGACAGTAATGAAACGAGATACCTTGTTATCTTTAGCTGGACCTGAGATGTCCATCGCTGTATCGTTTGTACACTGTGCTGTGGGTATTGACCCCAGCTGTATGTACTGACTGTACACTAGTGTCTAATTACCGACGGTAGCAAGCTGTGTGTGTATTTTCTGGGATCAATGGTGGTGTCTAACACTTCTGTTACACCTCATTCGAAACTATAGGTGAGATTACCGGCATTAGACGTTTCTTTTTGCGCAAATCTTCACACCATTTAAATGGTTGGAACAAATGAAGAGTCGCAATAATAGATTGGCACTATGGGCCAGCAAAACACCTTTAAAATTTTGTTTATTGCAAAGGTCAAGGATTTGATGGGTAACGTTAACATATTCCTGGCATGACATCTGTATTTGAAAAATAAGTTATTTTATCAGTTTATTGATAGTTCACAAACTAAAGGTTTTTCAAGCCAACAGTGGATTCATAGTTTTATAGTACTGTTGTCTCTACTAAGAAAATTGTTGAAAGTGTTGTGGTGATGTGTTATTGAATTAATTTTGATTTTGAATTGTTGTTTATATTGTTGCTACATTAAGATAATATATAAAAATATAAACAGACCAATTGAGCACTACCTGTCCCTTCTGTGATGAGCATAAAGGAGCTCATAAAGTAGTTATTTCCTATGTGTCCCATGACTCATATGTTTTGAACTGAGATGTATTTACTTATTAACAAAGTTATTCCACTGTTCGATCAATGATATGTACTGCAAATGTTCAGTCAGAGAATGTCATGGTGAAGGAAAATTATCGTGGAAGTCCCTTACATGAACTTCAAACTAGGTACAGTATGCATATCAGGCCTCGACAAATACGGTCGCCAACTCGCCAATGGCGACTAGAATATTGCGACTGGCGAGCAAAAAATGCATCACGATCGACATTTTGGCAAGTGGCTTATTCGCTCACTGCCTTTTTACTTTAGGCTTACTATTAACATGTGAGCCAATCAAGAAAGGCCTATTGCCTAATGTAACATATCACAGTAGTATTATCAAGTGCACTGTTACAACACGGAAATTTTTTAGATGCGGGGACTTTTTGAGAACTGTAGTGATACGAACTGAACTTTCAATGGAACTCAAACATGAAATCATAATTTTACCGAAATAAAATTTCATATTTCGAAATGAACAACAGGAAGTTTATTGGATTAGTTGTTTGTCATAAAACATTTATAATTCTCGAGACCTGACCAGTGAAAGCAGTAAGTCTGACACTCAGTAATCGATGGACAATAATAATAATTGTCAGTACCAAGCATTAATTTGTTAACGATACTAACACATACACTGATACAGGAGTCTGATGTCATGTCCAGTGAAAGTTACAGATGGTCAGCCATGTCATTGTTTATTTGTGGTCACGTTTTACAAAGCAGGTCCTAAACTATGTTTTAAGGGTGTGAAGACTCGCGCAAAAAGAAATGCCGGTAATTTGACCTAGTTTTGAATGAGGTGTAACAGAAGTGTTAAAACACCACCATCGATCCCAGAAAATACACACACAGCTTACTACCGTCGGTAATTAGACATTATACAACACCTAATTATATTCCGGCCATTTGATTGGTCAATTGCTCGTCGATTGCATGCAAAATCCGCTCTATTACACGCTATGAAATAGAACCAGGCGTTATACTTTTTTGATAGCACTTTTTCAATGGTAAGAGAGCAGAGAAACCTGTCTGTTCAAAACAATCTGTTGCATGAGTGCATTTGACATCCAATTATATCCAATTTTGAAGGTGTTGTATAAAACAAATAATGAATGGTTTCCATTCGTGCAATAGTGCAAATATTTCATGAGTTGAAAGATGTAATTTGTTCCATTCAACTCGGCTGCGCCTCGTTGAATGGAACATTCCATCTTTCAACTCATGAAATATTTGCACTATTGCACTCTAGTCATAGCCATTCATTATTTGTATACTAGTGTACAGTCAGTACATACAGCTGCAGTCAATACCCTCGCACAGTGTATAAACGATACAGCGATGGACATGTCAGGTCCAGCTTAAGATAACAATTAAGGTATCAAGTTTCATAACTGTCTGCATTTTGTAGCGACACGAACAAAACGTCACTTGCAAGCAACAGAAAGTTAACTTTATCAGATGGCCGCACGCGGTTTGGGGCGAGTCTTCATTGCCTTTAAAATGTTTCACCGTTTCATTTATTCATATGTATCATGTTTTAAACACTTTAGACGAACCACAAGTTGAATAGATCGTTTTTGTTGTAAACAAATAACACTATACGGCGATAGCCTAAGTTAGGCCATACTACATATGTTTATACGACACAAACAATTAGTGATAAAAAATGGCGAGTAAATTTAACGTTTTGGCGAGTAGAATTTTAGCCTCGGTCGCCAGTTGGCGAGTAGTTTTAAAAATATTTGTCGAGGCCTGATGCATATCCATCTTAATGAGTGCAGTACCAGCATCCTATGATTCTGTTTAACAGTCAAAGTTGGATTCATGGTTCTTGAACTTGGATTCATGGTTCGTCGTTCTGTGAAATGGTAAACGGGGAAGTACAATTAAGTAACCGTATTGTTAGAGTATAGATCAACTTATTTTTAGCTTGTACCTAGGTCTGTAATTGTTTTTTTCTTTCTCCTTTGTATAATCCTGTATTTATCAATTCCTGGTAGTTTTGTAAAGTGCTAAGTCAATAAATGGGAAGAAATTGACAGTCAAAGTTGATTGTAAAGAGAAAGTATGAAAACCTTGTAAACAAGGTCATATGAGTACAAGAAACTTGCAGATCAGCAGTGATCAAATCTTGTCTGCAGTGTTACATTTAACATGTGAATTGTGGCAGGGAGTCACAAGACCATTTGACTTTTCTAGTTGAAATGTGTTTCATTTGGAATGGATTTTTAGTTGACAATGTTCAAGTATTTATTACACATTTAAGGTTTTTGGTGGATTGCTATCTTCCTCTGTGGGTAAAAGATTTGTGCAATGTAAAGTATTACTACAACCTTTACAATTCGCCTTGATGACTTAGTGCATCCTGGCATTTCAAATACTGTCATCAAATTTGTAAAACTTCAATAAATCTTATAGTTATTTTTTTAACTCTATTCTGTTGTGGTCCAGAATTGCAGTTGAAAATATCAACTTCTGCCATCCCTATAGCCAGTTTATAGACCTATCAGTTGATTTCATTATCATCTTAAAAGTTCAATGTTTATGAATAATTCATTTCAACTGAAAATTAGAAAGGACTGGCAACCTATGACACAGCATTAATAATTTCTCTTTCTTTCTTTTACAATAATCACTGTAGTAGTTGCAAGACCTTTCAACTGTGACATGAAAAGAGCAACAATTCACCAGTATGCTAATGAAGTGTGCAGCTTCAGCTCCCAATATGGAGGGGAGAAATCTCTAGCTTATGTCACTGCTAACATAATAGGTCCTGCTTCAGTGTACCCAAGCTATGGAGATGTTACTCACGCATGTGTATTTGTAAGTTGGTCACTTCTGCTTAAACAGTACTCACATATATACCATGAGTATTTAAGAAAGTAGTCAGAGACTCCCCCTCCCCCCCCCCCCCCCCCAAAATAGAAGAGAGTGGGCTTGTATAGCATATCAACAATGGGAAGGAATTGCTTTAGTTTATTTCAAAATGGGCTACTGGTATTAAATTGATCTGAAAATATCTCTCAAAGAAAGGTTTGGAAATTATACATTTGAAAATAATGATATGTCATTTTGCATTGTGTCTGCTTTCTTAGGGCTTGCTCAAAACATGCATTGCTTTAAATCACAACAGTTACCTGTGTTTCAGCCAATATTTCTCTGCTGTAACATGAATGAACAACTTGGTGTGAGGTAATGCATCATTGCTGCTCTAGTTAGAATATGTCTTCCCCCCTCCTCTTTTCATAAACACAAAACAAAAAACATTACTCCATTACTATCCTTTGAAGAATTTTTCTGCTAAGTTTTATTTTACTTTTCTGAAGGTACCTTTCTTTCTTTTAAATTGGAGCTTTTATTCCTTTTGTTTCTTAAACATTGCATTTCTCTCATAAGTTTATTACTCCTTTATTTTAGCGCACATATGGGCCATGGTGGGACATGGTCCCTTCGAGTATAAAAAAGTTCTCCAAGTGCCAGCAAAATTTCAATGGTCAAGATTTCATTGGTAAGTTTGGCAGTTTTACTCAAATCTTGTTTTCATTTCATACAAAGAAAATGCACACATAAAGTGATTTGGTTTATTCTTAAAGGTTATGGAAGCCCATGTGGTCATGAATAAGTGCTGGTTGGTATGATTGTGTGCTGATACTTAAACTATTTGTGAATGTATCAAAGGAACAGTGTAGAGGTGCCTATAATGTCTCATACATGTTGGTACCCCATTTATTTTTTCAATTACAAAATTTTGTAATTTTAATTACATCAAAGGAGGAGCTTCGATGTATCTCATGCTCTCCACGTAGGTTTGCCATATTGAGTATAAAATATACTTTGTTGTCAGTTGTCATTAAAGGTCGTCTGGCATCGGTTAAAATGCTGTCTGGGTCTGAGTGTTATGTATCATCAAAACCTTGCAAACAAGCTAACTCAACAAGTCTAGCTTTGATGTATGTCATGCTTGAAATGTAGATGCCTTTTAAAGACTTCATTTGCTAGTCAAAAACGTTTAAACCTCATTAACTCCAGAAGTAAAACTTGGATGAAATGTACTCATTTGGTCTACAAATTCACCATAGAATGTAAGCATTTGGAATTTTAAGCAAATTGTATGGCAAGGAACCACAAAGACTTGGCTTTCTGGTTATTCATTGTCAGAATCGAATGGAATCTTTGTTATAGTGGTTGCGTGTGTGTGTGATGCCACGGCCTGTAAACAGGATAACTCAAAACCTATAAGTTGGGTGAACATCAAATGTGGTGCATGGATCCATCTTATTGAGAACCCTGATGTTTTTGGTGAAGGGCAGAGGTCATTTAAGGTAAACAAAGGTCAAAGTCTAAACACTTGGGAACACGGTAACCCCGAAAGTAAAACTTGGATCATGTACTTCATACTCAATATGTGGATCCCCCTTATTGAGTGCAAGAACCCAAGAGTTTTCGGCAGAGGATAAAGATCATTTAAGGTTAACAGAGTCGCAGTCTGAAAACCTTATACACTGGATGACTTCAAACATAAAGCTTGGATGAATTCATACAAGTTGGTATGTTGATCCACCTTATTGACTTAAAGACCCATACTGCTTTCTGTGAGGGTCAAAGGTCATTTGAGCTCAGTAGAGGTCAAAATATGAAAAGCAAACAAGCAAAACTTGATGAATTTCATATGTGGTATGTGGATCCATCTTAAAGAGTGCAAGAGCCCTAAATGCTAACAGCTGGGCTATGTAATGCAGCTGTGTGTTGGTAAAATGTTTAGTAAATTAAATCAGGTTTAAACTTTAAACCTGATTAAATTTACTAAATGTTTTGAAGGGGTTTTTGTACATCAAAACTTTATTTCAGTTATTAATCAACTGCAGTTACTATTGTTACAGAGTTACACTGACCGAGCACCCACTTCAGTTAATTGATATGACTTAACTGGACTGTGCATAAAACCAGGGAGCTGCTACTCTCTGTCCCTGATAAAACATTCTCATCAGCCCTGACTGGGTTAATGCATATCACATAGAAGTTAAAATTATGTTTAGTAGTATTGCAAGTCGCTATCAAAGATTTGTTGTTCTTGTGTTGGTGGAACTTTTACTCTTCTAACTCTTGCCATGCTTGTTTTGAACAAAGAAATTTCAAAAAATAGTTCAGCGACCACAATTGATCTCCCCTTCCCCCAACCTTCCCTAAAAAGAAGGAATGGAAAAATGTTACTTCTTTTTCTGTGTGTTTAATATGTGGCTTTGCCAAAGTGACACAAATTTAAACGCAATGCAAAATGCAACTTTAATGGAGCATTCGTGACATGGAGTAGCTTGAAAATGATGTCATAGAAATCTGCACTTCCTTTTTCAGACGTAAAATTGGAATCACCAGTTATTCCAGAGAAGATCAAAATTTATGAGACATATAACCCTCAACCTGTTATACAGATATATGGTGCAATGGTTCCATATTCTACAAACGGTGAATGCAATGATGTACGGTAAGTCCTGATAGAAATAATATTTCTCCAGAAATTTCCTTTTGAAATACAATACACTGTGAAAAGGCAATCATTCAATTGGGTATTATAATCTAATGTGAAGAATCATCACTAACTGACTTGAAATCATTCTTCAAGTTAACACGAAATGGCTGTAATAAGATTAGTGTTTACACAGGTCTAAAAATCGGGAACCGGGTACCCGAGAGCTGTTACCAGTCGGGTCAAGAAATTACATATTGGATGCTATAATAAATGAATTATATTCTGCACTGACAATGTTTTCATGTTCAAATAGGTGTAAGATAAGGTATTAAACCTTCCTCAATAATTTCTATTTGCTTTTGTTTCTTTTCTAAATTGTTAATAACTTCATATGATTAACATCACTACTAACATCGCACTGCCGTCGCTGCTTATGGTTGCTGCTAATGTTTGCTGTTTATGTCTGCTTATGTTTGCTCTCCACCTGTATTGGATTAGACCATGTACAAATATCCAATTTAGTCTTAAACAGTTTTTACTACTAGTATCTATTATGGAGGCCCAGGGTTCGCATTACCCGCAGGATTGCGCGATTCCTGCAATTTGATCGCATTTGGAATAAACGTTTAAAAAAAAAATCATACTTTGCGTAGGATTCGGGTAATAAATTAGGAACCGAGTAGTATCACATCGGGTTGGTACCTGGGTACCCGGATTATTAATAAGATCTATACTAGAAGCAACATTAGCAAAATCTTGATTGTCTATCCCAATCATGAACTGAGCTACTCGAGTAGAAAGGCCAAGCTGTTGCTCACCACATACAAACCTTATACAAAGCTCAAAAAGTTCATGGTGGATTAACTTCATACTTGGTCTGTAGATCTGTCTTATTGAGTAAGAGGACCGTATTTGTTTCTGTGACGGTTAAAGGTCAACAGAGGTCAATGTCTGAAAACCTTATCTTTTCTGAAGTTCATGCTTGATATCCAGCTTGATGAGGTAGAGGTCAAAGGTCATTTGGGGTCAATAACGGTCAAAATCTGGAAACTGAAAAACACAATCACTCAAAAGGTACATCATGGTTGAAGTTCATAGTTGTTATGTAGATCTCCATTGGTTCAAATACACTATTGAAATTGGTGGATGGTATAAATGTCATTTGAGGTCAACATAGCTCTAAGTCTGAAAACCTTATAAACACGGTAAGTCAAAAAGTACATTTTTATTGAACTTCATACTTAAGATCAACATCCAAGTTGGTGAGTTCAAGAATTCCATCGAAATTGGTAGAGGTCAAATTTCACTTGAGGTCAACAGAGGTTAAATCTGAAGACATTGTAAATATGATAACTTAAAAGTGCAGCTTGTTGCAGTTATTACTTGGTATGTAGATTCCTTTGGTGTATACAAAAATTCTAAGGAAATTTGTGGAAGTGAAAGTTCATTTGAAGTCAACAGAATTAAAATATCTGCAAACCTTGTAGATGTGATAACTGCCAAAGTAAGGTTTGGATGAACTTTGAACTTGATAGGTAAGTTGATAGGTGAGTCTGCATTTGTGCACGAACCTTGCTGATCACTTGGGGCAGTAATGGCCAGTACCTGAAAATCTTGTTTGCAGTTTTACTGTTTAATGTTCTTATGCAAAATGTGGCAAGGAATCACTAAGTCAACCGGCTTTCTGGCTTCTGTTGTTACATGTACATGTATATGTACTTCTGTTGTTACATGTAGTTGTACTGAATTTTCTGTTGCTTCCATTGGAGATTTAAGTCCCTGCTATTGGAGTACTTGTCAGATTCAAGTCAAGTGATCATGTGCGAGTTGGAGTCAAGTCAAGATGATCTCTTTGTTTTGACTCAGTCATTTCTGGAAGCAAATGAACCTATGCAGTCAGGTTGGCGTGCGTGTGTGCGTGCGTGTGTGTGTACATGTGTTAGGCTTCTTAATACAATATCTCAGGAACCATTCATTGGATTCCAGAACCCCCATTGGTGTTCTAATGGCTGATGGCCCACTCAGGTTTATAATCGATTATCTCACTTTCAGTGGCACTGTAACAATAAAAAAGGCCAATTTTCTGGTTATGCAATCAACATCAGCCACAGTAATATCCATTTAAGTGATGCAGCAAATATGGCAGAATCTGTTTAGAATGTTGATGTTGATTTGAAAGCTTCACTACTTTTCATAGATTCTGACATGTGGGAAAAAAAGAATTTCTGTGGGGAAACTATGAGAAGTGTCAATAAAGAATTTGTTATATTGACACGGAGGGATTGTAGAACTTGTGACTGAGGAAAACGATATGATAGACTATGAAATTGTAGGATTCCTCCTTACCTACAATGTTGTTGACTCTTGGAAAAATGTTATCCTGTTGCCAAAAGACCTTTACCTCCTTTTCAATAACCAATAAGAAGCTTGATCTTTATATTGTTTATTACCTTGCAGGTGGTATGAACTGTGGTCACAAGATCCAGAGTTTGAAAGCAGGCATGAAGCAATAATATTTGAACCAAATATTAAACGTATTCCCATTGCTATTAAGTGAGTTCTCCTCTATTAATGTGCCATCAGTAGTAATAATAATAGGTAATAATTTCTTATATTAAAGATATTGCCGTTTTATATACATTCAGTGATCTTGTGTCATGAGTTGTATGGTGTGGTATGGGTAGCTGGATGACAAGATTTTCTTTGTGAAGGCAAGCTGCAATGAATTGTTGCTTAGCATATTCTGTTCAATCTATTTTTATTATGCATTTTAGTTATGTTGGTGAGTGCTCTGATGTTTTGAGGGGACAATGCAGCTGTGTTTCTAGACCAAAAGAATGCAATCACATCGACGATCTGGCCATGCAATATACTTTTGTAATATGCTCAAAGTTCAGTTTTCATGAAACCTTTTATTAAGAGAAATCATGTTTTAAATTAAAGTGAATTAAAGTCTACTCACCTGGAGTGATAGTGTCACTCATTTTGCTGTCAAACAAGTTCAAATTATAGCATTCTTCAAAATTGCCTTGAAATAAACTTTGTAATGTAGATACATGGATGTAGGGTTAGTTATTGATGCACAAGCCTTGCAGCAATATAGGACACATTTGGATGACAATCCTATGAAGGGTTCTCTCCATCTTTCTTTCACAGTGTTTTACGGCTCATCATTTATTCAAAGCATCTTGCATACTATGCTGAACTGGATGCAATAGAAGTTATTGGTTCAGTTGAGGATGATAATGGGACAGGTGAGGTTATTTTTTTGTGATGGCACAGTAGCAACAAGGTTGATTTGTTGCTCTTGTTAACTTTACTTTTATACAAGTGGTTAAATGTCCAAACCAGTGATCAAAAACAGACCTTAAACAATATGGAAATTGCATTTATAAACTCTTGCATTATTGCATCTTTATGCCATTGAAGTGATATTAAGTAACTGTACGACTATTTGTCAGTATACTAAACCTTGCAGCAAATGTGTCTACCCCAAAGAACTGAGGAGTTTGGAAGAAGAAGAGCTGAATTTATGAAGAAAATTATGTACAGAAACTCAAAGGATTATGGTACTGGACTATTGAAGTTGCCATATAGGACTGACTGTCAACTGTTGTCTTTTGAGAAATGCTTTTTTGCCAACTTGAACTTAAAGCAGACAATGTAATGGAGGTATATTTTGCAAATGCTAAATCAACAATTATCAAAGTTTTTAAACATGACCTAGTGATGGCAATGGTTTCAGAGACTTTGCAAAACTGTTTAATATTCTACCTTGAAAATATGTAAAGAAAAAAAGAGAAAGTAAAAGGTTTTAGACCATAGTGGCTCTATGACATCAAAGTTGTACAAAATGACAGCCCAGACATGGCTTGGATATCTCCCCTGTGAAGTCAGGTCTGCACTGTTTGTCAGTGTTAGAAAAAACATTCAATAGGTAGAACAAAATTATCAAAATATTGAAATTGCACTCGGTAAGTAATAAATTATAAAATGCTGATAATATTATGTAGTTAACATGTCTTTAAATGATAAAATATGTTGTGTTTGATACAGGAATTGGTACCCACCATACAATAGCTCATGTACTTGTTTTGTACTGTTATGTTGATAAGGGTAACGTAAGTTGGCTTTAAATAAACACAAAAGTGGAAATGCATTTAGGCATTTCTGACCAAAGAAGCTTATGAGCTTTGCTTAGCTTGTGTAATCACAGTAACTAAAAAATACATGGTGAATGAACTTCTTATTTGGTATGTAAATCACCTTATTGAGTACACAAGCACTTTTGTTGGTATGTCCTTCCTCATCATTCCTAGTATTCTATAACATGTATGATGTAACTTGTTCATGTAATTCATGTTTTCCCTTCCTTGGTGGTCATGTGTTAGGCAGGTTAGTTGTTAGAGCCTAGTTTCTTGCCAGTATTGGGAGGTATGTGTTCTCTATGTACTTGGTTCATTTATTGTCCTTATCTTGTTGTTCAGTCTATCTCAAAGCCAGCTACAACATTGGTTGATGTTTTATCCCTGTATCATCATGGAGGAACACAATTTAACCCTAAATTCTGGGCATGCTCATAGAAAAACCCTTTCCTTTTCTGGAAACATTTCAAATTCCCAAGATGTACTCCTTAAGAAATTGATACCCTGTGGGCTGGTGTTCCTAAACAGTTTTATCCACTCTGGTTTTTGGAAACAACTTTCATACTACATCTGGCCAGTTCCACATACATTTTGTAACCAATAATGTTTACTTTGTTACTCCTTGAAATATGGCTTCCAAGTTCCACCAAATGTTAATTGTAAAATGAAACTTGGTTTGTTGTGAATGCTATTTTTGACAATGTTCCTAATTATGTTGCAATCCAGTTTATGAGACTCTTTAGACTTCTTCCTGTTTGCCCTTTCTAATGCTGGACTGAATTGCAATGGTAGTTCCTCCACATTATCTGGGTCTGAGTATGAAAACCTAGTCTCGCCTCTTAATCTCCACATAAATTAAAAGTGTTGCAATATTGCTGTTGCAAGAGCTTATGCAAGTGGGTTTAATATTACTGGTTGCTTTACTATTAATGTTTAATTTCCAGATTTAGACGAGGAGTACATTAAAAAACTGCAAACACTTAACTTCAGTGATGAGGCAGACGACAGCAATTCCATGTCAGTTCAATCCAAATCTGTGAATAATTTTGCAACATTACCAGTAAGTACAATGTAGAAACAGATGCAGTTTTACCTTTGAGTGGTTCACATTGGTGTATTCCAAATTGATCTTATGTGAGGGCTAATAAAATTTGCACACTCACACTTAGCTTATATAGGAATTTGCAATTGTCTTTCAGCATCCTAAGTAAATAACATCCATTAAAATGAATATTCATATTATATGGTGCTACAGTGTTTCATCTTCAAGGTTCAAACTGATCATACAGAGGGCTAGTCCATTGCTGACTCTATCGGAGTGGGTTATTGAAAGCCTGGTACTGCAACAATAAAAGAACTACTATTGTGTTCTCACAGTGCAAAGAAATCTTCTTTCAAGTTCATGTTTGATGAATGATGATGTACTGCAACTGAGCTGCAGAGGTCCGCACTGTTCTCTTGAAGCCAATGGTAGCAGCACCATTTCTGAATTCTGTTTGGTATAGCTTTATGCTTACACTATGTGTCATTTTGATGCTGTTAGAATTGAAGCTGTGAATATCTCAAGTGAAACCACTTTAAACAAGAAGAATTTCTCTAACAACATACATGCATTAAACTTTGCATTATAGTTCCAGTAATGAAGTAAAATTCAACAAAATTTGTCCATTGGTATAGCATTACACTTGAGCTATCTTCCTTGATGCAGGATAGGTAACTTTCTCCCGAAATAAGAAAATTGTGTCAAACATTGAGGTGTCCAACATTGAGGTGTATAGCCAGCCTTGATATAGTACGTTACAGCTTAAACTAAAGTAGAATCCCACTTGGTCTTTTCGTAAAACCTTGGAATTTCATGGGACTGCTGACTGTCAGGATTATGTTATGCTAATGTTGAATACTTCACTGAGGTCAAAAATGTATAAATATTCAGCGGTATCATGAATCTCTTGGTGTAAATATACATACTAAATCTATCAATTTTCAATAAGAAGAGAAAACTTGCAGTAATTAATAGGATGGTGTACAGTAATGTATGCCCGTTTTGTAGAGATTGTGTGGGTTAAAGTTGCGTTTGATAATGTCATTACAATTAGACATTCAAACATGGCAGCAACAGTGCCTAACATTAGCAGTACAGTTACTAACATTCAACACAGAAGGCTAGGTGAAGGAACACATGAAGTTAACGTACACCATAATACTATTGGTCTATTGGCATTTTTGCCAATTGGTCTATTGGCATTTCTTTTACTGTTTGGGATATGCGTATGACTTCTGTGGAACTTTCACTAAAGCTGATATTGCATGGCGCTACTGCAGTGGAAGTTATGACAATAAGACCGGTGGCAAGAGAGTTTTACGATTGTACATTTTTGTGTTAACCTTGGCGGAAACACAAATACTTCAAGGGTTTATGTGCATGTATCTGCTCCCTAACAACTCCCTGGTTTTATACTTAACCTAAGTCACTTTGATGCAGTTTGTTTTAAAATTCTGTTGAGCGGGTAGAATTGGGGCTATAAGTATCTGAAGCAAAACAACTTTAAAGCAAGGAGAAATCCATCATCATTACACATGCCTAAAAACTTTACCTTGTAGATCCAATAGCAAACTTAAGAAGTCAGTAGAGCTTAAATTGTATCATCATATTGTAGTGATTTTTTGCTATTTAGGATATATGGCTGTGGAGGTTAAAAGTAAAGATGGTAAGAAGATGCACAAGTACAGCCACCATTGTATTAACACAGGAAAGAATATATGGAACACTCAAAAGTTAACCTTTCATCCTACCAACTGTTCCCAGGTTGTTGGGGGGGGGGGGGTTTTGTCAGAAGAAGAGGAAACAAGGGAGTTGTCAAAATGGCATATGAATAAATATGTATGTTATATACATGAAATTGTTTTTATTTTACAATATGTGCCAAATTTCAGGACATTTCTTTGAAAAACATTTTTTGTGGTTTGATGGTAGTTTTGATGCAAGCTGATCTTTAAATATAGATGTTAAATATTGATAAGTCACACTCCCGGAATTTGAAGGACTGAAAAGTCAAACTTGAATTAAATGCTGCTGGTGTGGAGTGACAGTACTGTACTATGTGGCTCATTATCTCATGTGAAATGACTTTTATAAGATTACCTTGAAAGGCTATTCGTTAAATAATGGAAGCTTACCAGATGGCTGCAAGTATACGAGTGATCTTTATTACAGCAAGTACAAGTGGTGGCGCTATGCCAGAATCACAATACATTTGTATCATATTGTGATATCTCCCTTTTTAAGATTAATATGTAAAGTCGGCTACATGTAAACATGATGATAGTATACATTAATACATGGGAGA
>JAIPMN010001580.1:47884-60253 GCA_020650975.1 Apostichopus californicus | reverse complement strand
GTCCTAAGGCCCTCCCCAACCCCCCCCCCCCTCCCACATACACACACTCCCGCCCTTACGTTCCCCATCACTAGTTGATGCCCTTTGTCCCTGCTCGGTGACACTGCATATCTATACACCAATATTAATTTTAAATAGCCTTTGTGATATATTGAGAGGTAGCGCTTAACAAGAAAATACTAACACTTTTTATAGCGACATAAAAAGCGTAGAAACCAATGCATTACAGCAAAAGCTAATGTTTCCTTTAGTCTCCATGGAGACGTTATTATTTCACGTTGCCATAGGACACACTAAGCGATATAATGCTTATAATCGTGTCATCGTGTTTCTCTCCCCTCTCTCTGTTTAAAACAATACAACTTAGCCGGCCTTAGAATTTGTGTTATGATTAGTTTCTCATTTTGCTGCAAAGTAATTTATACACTTTTTTCGTTAACAGACATAAAGCCATTTTATGTTTTTAGATTTGTTTTTTTCCGTTTTCGCAACATCTGATTTCTGTTTCGTTTTCATATGTATATCTATCTGTCGCTGTATATATATTAGTTTACTTTAGTCCTAACACTCAGCCGCCTCCGTAAGTCCTTGCGCAGGTGGTTTCCGCTATAACCATGGGAGTATTAGAAGTTTTCATGTTCTAACAGTACGACAGTCAGTTTATATTTTAACTAACGTGCAGTCACAAAGAGTACGTGCAGTAAGGCTTTCAACACTGGCTGCACAAAGTTGTATGACGTCAGTATATCACAACACGCACTATATCATATATGCACCTAATATATACATACCTAAAGTGTGTTAGGTTGTTTCCACTTAGCCTATCCCTACCACCACTTACCCCCCCCCCCCCAAAAAAAAAGTGTTAAAAATCCAGTGTTTTCATGTTTCCTTGTTGCTCGTTCTTGCTTTTTATTGAGTCGTTTTGATTGTCAAAATAATAAATAAACTTGAATGAATGGGGGTCATCATGGAAAACCATTGCCAAAGGCTCTTTAGCTTGGAATTGATATTTGGTACACGTAAATTATATATATCTGGTTGTGAACATTCTTCTGCAGTTGTTATGGCAACAATTCGCAGTATAGTAAATCATGCATTTTATTTTGAATTTTGAACTTGTGACAGATTTCAGATATCATCATTCAACCCTAAGAGAGATGAGACGTCTGTTTAACTTTTAGTCTTTCAAAAATGGCACCATAATGAATTCGGCTGTAAAGAACGGAATCATTAAAATGAATTTTAGTACCAAATTGTGTGACAACCAAAGAATCAAGACAAAAGAGCTATATTTGACACCTTTTAGTCGATTTACGAGTGTCGAATGATTTGAAGTTAGAAACAAGTGAGAATGTAACATTATCCAGTGACTAGGAATTGCTGGAGAGTTAACTCAGTAAATGACTTTTTTATGTTTCCTCATCCGCTGGTTTTACCATCTAAAACAATGACGAAAATAAAGGTTTTTTTTCTCTCTTTATTCTCTCTCATCCTCAAAATATCATCAATCATCAATATCATCAAAACTAAATCAATCCTGTAGTTAATGAAATTTGAGATACGATGTCAACCATTGCCCTAACTTTCGTTGGTTATTTCAAATCATCTAAATTAGTCACAATTTCTTAACCTCTGAAAAGAAAGAAATGAACATATGACTAATTAGTTGCACGACACGACTTTATGTTCGTGTATTCAAGGTTGATTGAAATGAAGCAGTTTCCTTTAACATAAGCCTTTGTGACACTTATCATTATAGAGAATTATTAAAATCCAAATAGAGGAAGTTCTCTTGTCTCATTAGTGTATCCGATTACATCCGAGAAATTGTTATATATCGACGGGTCATGACTGGATGAATGGCCTTCCGCCACAAAGAGAGAGGAATAACTCGAATAACTAAAATATGTCATCCCCTTAAGGTTCCTCGCTCCCGTCCCCTCCCCATGCCTCCCCTACGCCCCCTCCCCCACACACATTCACGAGAAATTCACTAAGAAGATTTGTGGAACTAATAAGTTATGTGTTTGTAATTCTTGAAATAGTGAAAGCCAGTTGGTTCAGCTGTTGACTTGATGGGGCAGTCTTCAATTCATTTTACTCAAGAAATCATTCACACTATTTTCGAGACTACTATAGTAATGGGAAGTTTTCATCTAAAAATTGTTGCTTCTGTTTGGAATCTGTTACATGTATAGATAGGTGTTGTGGTTTGTTTAGACTCCATTCTGATTCATGTTCATATAAAGGCTTTGCTTGTAGTCAGGCGTCACATCTTTGTAAATCTCGTTACTGGTGGGCCTTCTTATATGTTCGTCTCTATGCAGTGTGTAAGTATGCGTGTGCGTGCGTGCGTGCATGCCAATAATGTGGCGTAATATCATATTATTAGCAATTAACTCGCCTAAACAGCGTCTGTTCATTAAGACGTTGTTTTTGGTGGTGGTGTCTTTCTGTATATACTGGTTAAATTCGCCCATATATACGGCTCTGTGCATTCGTAATACCTATCAAATATGAGACCAGAAACTCGTTTTCTGGTTAAGCTAGGTCAAGGGCATAATATTATAGGCTGTTTCATACTTCAGCTCAGCTAAGCGATATTTAATTATTTGTTTTATCATTGCTCGCTGGTGCATTTTTTTTCGGTGGCGCTGCATCCAGCAAACGTAGAGGATATTGGGACAGCTGAAAGTGACTGACTATAAAGTGACACATACAATGCTAGATGTGCTTACAAAATGGTCACAACATTGCAGAGACTTATATCTGAGTTTTTCTTTAACACCTTTTGGCATATCTGTTTTTTCATGCATATACTGTTGTGGCAAACTTAGTGTTAAATGTTGACATAAATGAACCAAGGCCGTAATTGAGAGTACAATATAGCGATAAGGATTCGTTTTGCATCACTTTTCACCCCATTTCAACATGAATTTGCATATCAATGCCGAGACTGGGAAAAGTGGTGGGACCTTAAGTTACATTGATATAAGTCGAAACATCAATGTGTTACATGTGACGATAGACCCTCTATATACCCTCGTAAGCAGAATACGTAAATTTCATTGGTTGCTGATACTTTTCGTTTATAGTGAACTCAATATTATTGATTTATATTTATGAATATTCATCATCAATTCGCTTTCGCTTTTTTTTGTTATCTATAGGATAATTGTCCACTCCATTCCAACCCGTCACAAGTTGACGTCGATGGGGATAAGGTTGGCAATGCCTGCGATAACTGTGACAATATTGAGAATGGAAACCAGGATGATATCGACGGCGATGGCAAAGGAGATGCCTGTGACGAGGACATGGATGATGACGGTAAGATGACGTCACAGACATGTGACGCAGACATGTGGAATTCGTCAGGAATATACAATAGTATGACAATTTGGTTATAATGGCGACGTGTAAGGATATCGTATGAAGCTATATGAGTACATTCTGCGCAGTTTTTATTTCAAGCTTAACTTCTCTCGTTATTTTCAGGACCATTGTCTGATGTGCTCTGTAACGTCAAACTAGTGACGTCACATTACGCAATACACTAGTTCTTCACAGTACACAATCTGTCGCTCACCAAAATTTAACGGAGTTTCTTCTCGAAGGGCCTCGTGATATGTCATATGACGTAACGCCGTCATGATCACGTGGGTACAGTCTCGGTGTAAAGGGACTGTGTGTGTGGTTCTTTACAAGAAAAAAATGTAATGAACGACTGATGCTACAAATTTTACATCAGAAATTTGATGGAAATTATTATATTTTTTTTGTATGTTTTTCAACAGGTTTCATAAATGAAGAAGATAATTGTCCTCGTGTTGATAATGCGAATCAGATCGATTGGGATGAGGATGGTCTTGGTGACCTCTGTGACAACTGCCCAACCATTGCTAACCCAGACCAGGTATGAACAGAAAAACAATACAGACGCGAACTGTTTACTTGAGGAACTGTATCACCCCCCCCCTTACCCCCAAGCAACTGCATAGAAAGTCAAAAAGTGGTCAATTTTGTTCAGACAGGCATTTTACAGTCTCTACCCATCTCCCCCCCCCTTCCATCTAAAAACAACAACAACAACAGCAACAACAACGACAACAAAACAATATTGTTTCTTATGCCTAAGCAGCGATCTCAGTGTGCAACAAATATGCACATCCTACTCAGGAATGTGCATAGTGCAGAGGTACTCTATGTCATATAAGATTAATTTTCCTGGAACATATACAGGCGCGATACTTCACCTTTAAACCCCGCTATCTGAAATACATGTTATATTTTTCGCGTAATTACACGATAAGTTAAATAGACAGAATATGCAGATAAATAGAATATGCAGATAGACACAGAGAAAACATCTAGAAAAGACCATTGTCCAGAGAGGCATTGTTGCATCAACCATCATAAACAATAGGATGAAGAACAATAAGTGATTGTTCAGTAGTAAAAATGGCAATGTTTGTCGCCTAGAATTTTGTCAATGCTCCAATGGAAATTATAATAAATATAACAGTTTCGTCTTTCTTTTCTTTCTTAGTACGACTCTGATGCGGATGGTGTGGGTGATGAATGTGACACTAACAGGGACATTGATGGTGACGGTCAGCAGGATGACCTAGATAATTGTCCCTACGAACCCAATAGCAGTCAGATGGACAGGGATAACGATAATATCGGTGAGAAAATAAATAATCTACTAATCTTGGCATATTTCTGATCCAGTTATCCAAAAAATGTTGCCCTTCTTGATCCCCTACATGGCCCATTCACTGATGAAGAACGATATAATTTGGGAGTTTTATTCATATCTAATGTTGTATGCTCCCATCTTACTATTGTTTAAATCGGGCTCACAAGAAAAGTTAACATTGATAAATATCGGCTATAGAAAAGATCATTATGTTTTTTTTTGTTGTTGAAGGAATTTGAAATTCTTGGCTGAAACAATTATCGAACGTCGTATCTAAGAAATACGATAAGGACCTAATCTGTTGCTTGCTTTTTATATTATATTTTCTATTGTTCATTTTCTTTGTTCTTTTTATAATGTATCTATTGTTCTTTTTTGTTTTGTTTAGGTGACGCGTGTGACGATGATGATGACAATGATGGTATATTAGATATCGATGATAACTGTAGATTAGTGTTCAACCCAGACCAAAATGACACCAACGGTAAGTTATAATGGAGAGAACAAAGGGGGGGGGGGGGATTAACTTCTGATGTTAATGTTAAGTGGTGGTAACTAATATCTGCTTGTGGGGGGGGGGGGGTAGGGGTAGCCTCTCTTTATAAAGTACCCGTTGTATTTTGAAACTTTCTGTAACCATTTTCATGTTCCTTTAGGAGTGCAGATGGTAAATGCATGGGAGCAGGTTGGGAGCAGGTTGGAGATGGGTACAATTGGTCCTTCATTGATACCTGATTTATCCAATTTGTAATATTTTCCTTCCTTTTTGTGTTTTCAGTGAATGGCAAAGGTGACGCCTGTGAGTACGACTTTGACGGTGACGGCGTACCCGATCCGAACGACGCATGCCCAGCAAACGTCGATATCTGGAGAACAGATCTCTCTCATTTCAGGACCACCATCCTTGATCCATTGGGTACAGAGCAATATGATCCTCACTGGATCGTCAGGAACAACGGCATGGAACTTGTACAGACCAGGAATTCTGATCCGGGAATGGCAACGGGTATGTGTGTGTGCCATAGAAAACGATGATAAAACATGAATATTTATGAACATGAATATGAATATACATAAAATATATCAAAGTATAGGAAACCAATCACTAATGAAGTCTTTGTATTGTTTCTAGTTTTAAGATGATGAGTTGTTTGCACTATTAAGAAAGTCTAACAGTGAGATGAAAGTATTCGTATCATAATAACAGGAGATGACTTAGATTAAAATTTCAAGTCTCTTTTGAGTCATAGAAGTGTTTAGACGTTGCAGGTGTAAGGACATTTCAGGAGACTCGAGGTCAAGCACAAAATACTTTATCATCATTTTTTCATCGTCATCGTCTTCATCGTCGTCATCGACATCATCACCGTCATCACCGTCATCGACAGTACCATCTGTTTGTTATCGTCGTCATAATATATGCTATTGAAAAGTGGTTACGTATTGTCAATACGCGGCTTAGAATCACTGGCTAGTTTGAATTATGATTATTATGATTATTTATGTTTTATGTTTTAATCACGAACAGGTTACGACAGTTTCGACTCTGTACAGTTCAGTGGTACATTCTACGTCAACACTGCTCAGGACGATGATTACGCTGGGTTCGTGTTCGGATATCAATCCAATCACCGTTTTTATGTCTTGATGTGGAAACAGATATCTCAGATGTATTGGATAACAGATCCATCTCAAGCCATGGCTAAGGCTGGTCTTCAACTCAAGGTATAGTCTACCGTCGAACACATGTATAGTTAATACCTTACAGTATGGTAACTTACGGAGGGGGGGGGGGGGGGAGACAAGGAGAAGGAAAAGGGGGAAGGGAGAGTGCTTTGAGATCGGTTAAAATAGACAACGGAATACTAACTTGTCACTAGTTCGAATCCAGTTCAAGCCACTAAAGCTTGTTTTACTCTTTTCAAGTTCAGTCGTAACGTAGGTCCAGATTTCCTGTACGATTGATTACTTTACTCACCCTCACTTCCCCAAACGTTTATATAGCTTCAAAAGCTATAGTGGCCTAACGACATAAGGGGATAAGGGGAAGACAGAAAAGGGCGGAGGAGGGGGGTTCCAATAGTAGCACGACCCCCTCCCCCTCTCCATAAAGTTATTAAGCTGCTTAAATTGGTTTTGTTTCGTCTTACGTTTGGTGCATTGGTAAGACAAATTACGGTGGTTTAAGTACCTGCGGATTTTGAGCTGCTTAAACTGATGTTTTGAGATTGCATAGTGGGGAAGAGGGCGCAGTTGTACATTGTATGTAGCCACTGACCTCTACAGTGTATGTAGCACACACTAATATTTTAGTAGTATCTCTAGATCTGATTGATGGGGGAAAGAAAGTGCATGGTGTCGTGGGTTTGGAGGAGGCTTCACCGCACTATTCGGTACAGATAGCCCGCTCTGTGCACCCTTAGTATCATGTTTAACCGGTGTTTGTCTTATTTCCCGTCTGCAGTTGGTTAATTCCACGACAGGACCCGGTTCATACTTGAGGAATGCGCTGTGGCACACGGGCGATACAGAGGATGAAGTGAGTATAGGTTATAGTTGTGACAACAGACGTGAACAGGAGGAGGCCTACAAGTTGTGTGTAATCACTAACCCCTCTATTTATTTTGTTTTGCTTCGATTGGACTGACAGAAAATAATGTTGCAATGCTAAATCATATCTGAAACGTTTACATTTGAATTTCATTTGACTTTCTAATCACAATTTTTAAAGGAGACATTTGTAAGGAGGGGGAAATAATATTATGAGTTTTTAGTTCTTTGCAGAATGTGATTAATAAATTAATAAAAAGAAAATAAATTAATGTCTTGATATCAATTCTACATTCCATCAGGTCACGTTACTCTGGCGGGATGAAAAAGAAATTGGATGGAGCCCTTTCAAGGCCTACAGATGGCAGGTACAACATAGAGTTCCAGAGGGAACTATTAGGTAAGGTATAAAACTGTACTAATTGAATCTCGCAAACTGCTGCAGTTTTTTCTCTTTCACGATTTATTTTCGTGCAGTCACAATCCATTAGTAATTGTTAAACGCCTTTTCAAAGGTATACTTTCCTGGTGGTGTCAGAGCGACCGACAATAAGACCAGTTAAATTGGACGAGTCAATGTCTCCGGCGGGGTGGTGGGGGGAGGAGGGGAGGGGGAGGGGCCAATGTGTTGAACGTGACAGGGAAAATGTTTGTTGGAGTAATAATATATAGAGTGATCATAATTTGAAATACCTGAATATTTATTAGAACTAAACATTGAAAAACGAGAAGAAGACAAGAACGAATTCGTGAAATTTTGATAAATAATAATAATAATATAATTGTGAAATTATTTCTGAGTAGTTAAGAAGGTTAATTAGGTTTTCATTATATTTCACTATAGCAGTTTTAAAGACAACTCCAGATATAACATTCAATTTGCTTTGAATAACAATAATAAGAATAGCAATGGTACTTTTTTATTTTTAACAATGATCTATTCTTTTTTCCTTTTTACAGGGTAACAATGAGTGATGGTAGTAGGAAAATAGTAGATTCAGGACTTATCTACGATGACACTCTACAGGGTGGTCAAGTTGGACTGTTCTGTTTCTCGCAACAAATGGTATTCTTTTCCGATTTGGACTACAAATGCTTATAGAGGTCAGTAAACATTAATTTATTATTCGTTTGTTTTTTATCAATCCCTTTGTTTTTCATGTATTTCCATGTTTTGTCATTATGTAAATGTGCGATGTCATTGCTTATGTTCCCTTTTAAGTTTTCAGTTTTATATAGGTTTTTAGGCTGGTAAAATTAACAAAGTTTTTCTTTCATTTGTTTCAAATTTCAGGCATTACATATTTTATCACGTGCTGTTTTAACAAGGACGAAATCTGTCGCTGTTTTCTACTGACAGAGACACAACGTTGGTCGCTTACCCACCAAGACGAAGTTAGACACGAAGAGGCTTGGATAGTGGTGGATGTGACCGGTACTTTAAGCCACCCTACCCCCCCCCTTCTCCCTCCCACACACCCTCTGTGAAATAAAACTTTATGTAATGTTACCGAAGGCAACTAACACGTGATATTTCTTTTCTGTTAGACATTTGTTACGAAGTGGGGAGTCATGACAAAATAAATATAGTTGATAGAAAAGGCACCAAGAAATCACTTATATAGCTGCAGGGTGCAAGAGTCAATACTTTGAAGGGGACCATGCATGGATGGATGTGTGGTGTGTGAAGTCATGTGACATTTGACATCGGGATGAAAAAGTTTCACTTTTTACTCCAGAAGAGAGATGAGAAGGGGGGGGGGGGTGTGATTGGAATACATTAAGTTAATTTCTAAATCTCATTGAGGGTAATTAAAAGTAATGACAGATCGTAAAAAAAATGCCATATCATGTCACCATTTTGTAACTTATTAGAAAAAAGAAACATATTTTTAGTTGATCGAGCCTTATATAGAGAGTTGTACAGACTATAAATGTGCTTAAAAGAAACAATAATGGAAATAACGGAATTTTTCTAAATAAAGTTGTAAAATAATAAATATTAACTATGAAATATAAAAGATGATTATTACAGTTTTATGCTGCGGTTGAGTTCAAATGAAAGAATCAATTATGTTTGAGCCTACTCATCTCTCAGATGACAACGAGGAGTTTCACAAACAATGTTTGCTATTGGTTGATTCTTTGCCACACATTTATTTTAAACAGTGAACAAAGAGAAAAGACGTTTATATAGTAGATATTGCTAAAAGTAACGATACAATTCGTTTGTAACATCCGTTTAACTATTACATTATAAGCAAGAGGTGCTGAAGTTTTCGAATTATAACGACGGAGACTCAAAACTTGAAAAAAAAAATTGGGCAAAGAGAAGTAATATATATCTATAAACATTATATATTGTTGTCAGAAACAAATGGATGAACGTTCATGAACATGATGGAGCTGTTTTTTTGTTGATAGAGTGGATCCAGTTAGCTTTGAATATTAAACTGCAGGAGGAATTATATATTCAACTACGATATCGTAATAATTCTATTATTAAAAGTACAACCAAAGGAAAGAATATCACGAAAAAATCTTTAAGAAAAAAAAGGAAGAAAAAGGAAAAGAAAGAAAAACCGTGACAATGATGGTATTGATGGTTAGATTGAATAGAAAAGGCGGTCTTATAGTTTGAAAAACAAGATTCTAGTTACTATGATGCAAACTGTTGTTCGTGGGGTTTTCATTCTAAACAACAACAGTATTGGTTATACACCACTTTCATCAACAACATATTATTATTTATTCTCAAAGAAAGTAGATCCAAATCAGTACGGGGGTTGGGGGAAGAAATTGGTAATAATAGAGGGCGTTTTTACAATTTGCATGAAAAAGAGAAAGCAACATGTTTTTTTTTTTTTTCTTAATTCGTAAAGGCATGAACTTGTCGTAGAGTTTTAGTTATAGTGATTTAACGTTGCTTTTGGGAATTTTATTGTCCTAGTGTGCCAATGTCGTACAAACATAATCATATATGCTTTATATGCCTGAACTAAGTACAGTCAGTAATTCGTAACCTATATTATAGGTTTACTCATATAGTGTAACATACTCCTTGTTTGTGCTTGGTAGCGAAGATAATTGAAGGTGAGGCAAGTGGTGGCCCGGGAGGGGGGGGGGGGTACGCAGGGATACCTTGCTGCACGTTCAGGATTATTCGTACCCGCTCATGTTAGTTCATCGTTGCCATGGTGAGGCTGGTGGTGGCCCGGGGGGGGGGGCGTTGTCTAATATCAAAATCTCATAAAGCGTATAAAAATGAATTGATCCTCGGTGTTTTAGGTGAAAGAGTTTTACAAGTTGTAAAAATAAATAATGATTTTATATATCTGTTTCTTCATTTAAGCTGTTAATATTTGGCTTATATTAACAAATGTTATTATCGAATAATCATGTGAAGTAAGCTCACGGCTATCATAGTTATGCAAACGCGTAACGTAACTGTAAGTTCTAAAGTTTTAAACAAAAAATCCACTCGGAAAGCTGTATTAATGTGTGCTACCGTTTGTTTAGTGACGTAAGGGGCATGATTTTAGGGTGGTTAACCTTACCCCTCCCCCTCTGAACTTCACTTAACCCAAAGCTATGAATGTTTTATTAGAGAACAGGCACCATGTTAGATCTGGTATTTAACTGGGCAGGAAACTTGTGTCAACTAAAACCTGTTGTTATTGAAAAAAGCATACTAAGGCATAGCTATGTTCATACTCATCCAAGTATTCATGCAAACATATAACTGGCCGTGGGGATCCGTCGGGCTCAAACAATTTCGGACCAACCCTTGGGCTTTGGGCCGGTGCCCAGGTTCTATAAACCGCCTGAACCGGTTACCGCTCGGCTTGGTTACAATATGGGTGGTTCTATGTGCACTCCACCGTCAACTGCAACTACCTAAACGTATAAACCTGCTTCTGTACTTAAAGTCAATCAAAACCATATCTTTTATAAAGTTATGTATAAGGTTCACAAATAACAAAAAACGCCATCAGACCAGAACGGAGGAATTAACATTGGCTATAGCGCGTTTATAGAATATGCGAACTTAACTAATTGACCTCCAATCGTAAACGTCACTACCACAAAGAGAAACATTTAAATGAAATTTAATAAAAACATAAAAAAGATTTATCCATGCAAAGGTATGATTTTGCATGTATTTTTCCTTTTTCTCGTCTTTAATGTAAATAGCCAAATATTTAAATTTTGCATCTTGTTGCCTTCGTTTGTATAGTCTTTATTAAGTTTAAAAAAAATGTTTTGAAATGTTGAATATTTATATAAAATGCAAATTTTAAATACATGTTTATTGTTTTCGTGTCATATATTGTTTCTCACATGTCTATAATAACGAACAAACGAATTGACTTGCTAACTAGCAATTACATACTTATATTCAACCCCCCCCCTCCCCCTGTACCTGTTATTCTTCAATTTGTCTCTTAGGATTAGCCCAATCTACCCCAAATCAAATGTGTTTACCCCAGTGAAAAATATGGGGGGCGGAAGTATCATTCCTACCCCCGCTTCGCAAGTCAGAAAACCCCTTTTACATTTCCAAATGAGAAAAAAAATCTCATTTGGAGCACCAAATTGCATCTAAGGCCAGGTGAAAATGCAAAATTATTTACAAAATTGAGTGGGTGTTGAAGTGTGCTATATTGCACCAAATTACATCTGAGGCCACCTGGAAATGCAAAAAGGGACACCCCTCCCCTTAGACCCCTCCCCCAGGCCGGCCATCAGTCTTCAGCCCCCCCACTCAAAAGTACCTTCCTACGCCACTGGGGGGGGGGCCGATATCGGCAGGTAACTAGAGACCATCGAAACGGCAATAAGGAATGGCCGCGCGATAAATTTCTTCACCACTTAGTTTGTTTACAGCAAAATTATGTTTGGCAACTGAGGTGGGTGCCAAACAAAACAGTCAATAGTTGGGCCCCTGGGCCACAGGCTTCCTGCCTGGATCCAGCCCTTCTTACCAACAAAACTTCAATAGTTGGGCCCCTGGGCCACAGGCTTCCTGCCTGGATCAAGCCCTTCTTACCAACAAAACTTCAATAGTTCTGCCCCTGGGCCACAGGCTTCCTGCCTGGATCAAGCCCTTCTTA
>JAIPMN010001580.1:9864-47856 GCA_020650975.1 Apostichopus californicus | reverse complement strand
GGCTTCCTGCCTGGATCAAGCCCTTCTTACCAACAAAACTTCAATAGTTGGGCCCCTGGGCCACAGGCTTCCTGCCTGGATCAAGCCCTTCTTACCAACAAAACTTCAATAGTTCTGCCCCTGGTCCACAGGCTTCCTGCCTGGATCAAGCCCTTCTTACCAAAAAAACTTCAATAGTTCGGCCCCTGGGCCACAGGCTTCCTGCCTGGATCAAGCCCTTCTTACCAACAAAACTTCAATAGTTGGGCCCCTGGCTTCCTGCCTGGATCAAGCCCTTCTTACCAACAAAACTTCAATAGTTCGGCCCCTGGGCCACAGGCTTCCTGCCTGGATCAAGCCCTTCTTACCAACAAAACTTCAATAGTTCTGCCCTGGGCCACAGGCTTCCTGCCTGGATCAAGCCCTTCTTACCAACAAAACTTCAATAGTTCGGCCCCTGGGCCACAGGCTTCCTGCCTGGATCAAGCCCTTCTTACCAACAAAACTTCAATAGTTGGGCCCCTGGGCCACAGGCTTCCTGCCTGGATCAAGCCCTTCTTACCAACAAAACTTCATTAGTTTGGCCCCTGGGCCACAGGCTTCCTGCCTGGATCAAGCCCTTCTTACCAACAAAACTTTGCTCAATGTGTCATCGCAACCGTCAAGACCAAACGTTTTATAGTATTTCTTTACTCCCCAAAAAGTGAAACTAAATAGTCCAAACTATGGGGTGGGGGTGGATGCTGGGGGTGGTGGTGGACCAGGGAAGAGGATCTGTTTCTGTTTGCAGCTTATCTTCATTTTTATACTAAATGTTATATCAAAATAAAACAAAAACAAGGCAAGAGTTGTCTTTTTCTCATAAATAGCAAACTTTTATTTTCCTTATAGTGATGTGGTAGTATGTTGTGTACATAGATATCCTATCTCCTATAACAGACAGGCCGAGTATATTAAAACCAAACTCTACAATTGAATTCAGATGAACCCCTCTGTTTTCCCTGCATTTAACAATACAGTATACAAGATACCTGCAACAAAGTACCATAGTTGTACCTTTTTCTTTAGTTCTTCTTAAAAATTCTACAGATCTAATAACTTGGGCAACGGCAAAACAATTCTCAGATTAGACATAAAATTAGTTTATAATCGTAGCACATTTAGGGCAGCCCTCCAGGTACCACCACCTCTGTTGTTTCATGAACGTACTCCTTAAGAGGAATCATGTAACTTTCATGAATCCTTTACGAAACAAAGCGAGAAGGTACAAAAGTAACGAGCAGCCGTTATCTCCCACACTTGTAGATAAACATTCAATTCATGAATCGTACTTCCAAGGTATTGCAAGTTCACTGCAGCATTTTTCAGCATATCTTGTGTAATTGAGTATGACAGTACTATGAAAAGGGTGGGGGGGGGGGATGAATAATAGTAAACAGAAAATGCTGTATTATTAATTGAAAGAAAAAGAAGGAAAAAAATGGTAAAAACACAGGTGGTAAGAGAGGATGAACATCACTTTTAAATTGGGCCAAATTGACGACATTTTACAATACATACCCACACACAAGCAATTTAATATTTTAATATTAAAATTGAAAGTTTAAAATAGGATAAGAAAAGAAAAAATAATATCGCTATACATAAATACATTGTGCACTTTCTATAAAAGAGAAGTGCTCACTACTCTGAAACATTTTACAAAAAAAAAAAAAAAACTGTCTAAAAGTACTAAAAAATCATAAATAAATGATAGATATATGTTCATGTATTACAAAAATTTACTCAATTTATCTGAGAAAACAAAAACAAAACATGATGAAAGGTGTATATATAAGTACAATTGCTGTCGCTCTAAAGCTAATCTTAGCGAATAGCGGTACACAAAACAGAAGAGGTTTATTTTATTTCTTTAAGGAATCATATTTCTATAAAATTCATACATGCTTTTTAATGTTGCATCAGATTTTAATGGTGCATCAGAATTTTTGTTTTTGTTTTTTGGTTATTGAAATTATTCTCACCTACAAATTTGTAATGACAAATAAAAGATATGTTATCATTCTTTTGAGCGTTTGGTTTTATTTATGTACAGAGAAGCCGGTGTTTTTTTTTATAATAACCATTCTTGGTAACACCATTGGTGTACCCTTGTTGCTTCACAATATAAAATATAACTAAGCAAACCAAAATAATCTTGGCCTAAGAAAATTTCCTCCTTATAATTCTCTCCTTGTTTGTGCAAACCGGAAGATATTTTCAGTAGAAGAAAATGATACAATACTTTGGAAAACATTTGGTGATGACAAAATAGCAACAAAGGTCTCTAAAACATTCCCAAATTCAATTTAGTAGAAGCATGCAGCAATAATAAGGGGCCATGAGATATATATTCGATTTAACACAAGAGGGTATATAATATATTATATACTGCTATAAAAGTAACGTTGAAAAGACCGACTGCTTGCAGCAATAGTGTCATTACATATAAGGAGAATATTGCGATAGATAATGAGAAATATTACGACGAGTGAAAGTATCCCATAATGCATTGTTGTCGGGATCCGAGAGAGTTAGTTGTTGGATTTATCAGAGCGGTTACTATCCTCCATGAAGGATCAAATCGGTAACTGGTTGAGAAACCAGATGGACACAATTGGTCTGCGACATTCAAACTAGAATTACGGTGAAATTTTGTGAAAAAGCTTGATATTAACTCAATGATACAAAAGGTGACATGCCTGTCTCCAGACTCAAAGTAACTACTCTCAAAGGTAGAAATGGAACGATTTCAGGAATTTCCGAAGGGAATGTAGCCAAAACGTCATGCCATGTTACCATCGGCCGAACATTGTCCTCTTATCGAAATCAATTTCTCCGTTTGGAATTTTTCCGAAAAACATAGGTTATAGTTGGGAATCTTGTGGGCCATGACAGGGATGCCACAAAAACATAAAAATAAATACATAAACTGAAGTTTGCAAAAATGGTAGGGAGGACAACAGGACTGGATTCATTTTAGAAAGTTTTAAAAGACAAAATGAAAGTTAAAAAACTCTGGAAGATTAAAGTTTTGTGATGTAGTTTATGTATCTTGCAGCATATATATATGGAATAAGATCACTTTTTGGTTGAAAAATGCATGATCCAAAGAAATAATAGCACCATCTTTGAAACAGAACAAATTCTCTCTTGTAAAATAGCTCTGATTTTGACACACCTTAGGTTGTAACATAACGATGACTATACACAAAAGAAAAATGGCAGCCGATTATTGCTATTAAGAACCACCACAGTGGATAATATTTCATAATTTCAAACGACAGCCAAACTTTGAGCATTCACTGGTAGCAAAAGAACAATATACACAAAAGTGATTCATAATTTTTCTTTTTTTAAGTTTATGAACGATGATTGAAAGGTGCTAGCTTTATTCATCCTCTATTACGGCAACAGAGAAACCTCACCGTTGGCACTGCTATGAGTTTAAAATAACCAATTGAGAAGAAACCGATATTCATGTAAATGACAAATTTAATAGGACACAAGATTTTGAAATTTCAGAATTAAAAAAAAAAATTATTATTAATTTAAAGTGATTATTCGGAAATGTTTACACATGCATCACAGCATTTCAAACCAGAACAGACTCATTTATCAGGAAATGAAATTCACAAACCCTCAAACCTTGCATTAAAGAAAAAAGAAAAAAAGATACCATTAATGCATTAAAACCTTTAAACAGCTCATCCTTCCTCCTGATAAAAGGTGAATTTTGAAATTCTCTCCAATTGGAATTTTGAACCAATCAGCATCTTCATCCCACGTCAGTCCTCCGTTATTTTCTGCTTCCTCAAAAAGTCCCTTTCGCACAAATATTTAAACAATGACAGATGCTTGATAACCATCTATGAGGGTAAGAAAGAGATAGTAACTGTGACGAGAACTGAATAAAGCAAATTATGAAAGAAAAAAATGATGGCGCTATTCCATTTTGAAAATATCTTACAGTAACAAGCTGGTCCAATGGTACCGTGATGCAATTAGAGTAGTGTAAATCCACCTGAAAAGTTCACCTTTGTCGGGAGATAGTCCATATTGGACCTCCTGCTCAAGTGATTATTTTGGTATATTTTTGGTAATCATCAATCTCTTTGATGATTGAATGTTGAAGCGGATGAAACAATAAACTGGTGGTCTAAAACTGGTGGTCTAAAATGTAGTGGATTGACGGTGAGTTAAGGCGTTTTAGAAATTCCTGGGCTGAAGGAGGAAGATTCCGCAGCAAGCGCTGGCTGATGGGTTGGGGAGTATTGTGTGCTGAACTTTGACCTCTGCTAGCTTGAAATGGAAATGTGCTAAGTTAGCCCAAGCTATCAGTTTTCATACAGTGGGTATGGGACACATCAGTTCTATCCATGTACTAGCGACCTTGGTAAGTTACATATTTAGTCTGTATTCAATCAAAGGAGCAGATTAACTGTTGTACGGCTCCTAATTAATAGAACAATATAATTATCTTGGAAGCGCTTTTCAAGTAGTAGACAATGTGACTCATGATGAGCTATTCCAAGTTGATGAAGGTGATTTTTGCCACTGGCATTATCACTTTAAAGGTTGTGAAGACTCGCGCAAAAAGAAACGTCTAATGCCGTTAATCTGACCTAGTTTAGAATGAGGTGTAACAGAAGTGTTAGACATCACCATCGATCCCAGAAAATACACACACAGCTTGCTACCGTGGGTAATTAGACACTAGTGTACAGTCAATACATACAGCTACGGAAAATACCCACAACACAGTGTACATGGCAGCGATGGACATCTCAGCAGGGGGTTGTTATGGAACCTCCTGATCTCAGGTCCAGATAAACAAGGTAAACAGATAAACCAGATAACAAGGTGGCATGTTTTATTACTGTCTGCATTTTGTAGCGACAAGAAGAAAACTTCACTTGCAAGCAACGGAAAGTTAACTTTTTCTGAGCACGGGCACGCGGTTTGGGGCAAGTTTTCAATGCCTTTAAAGTGAACATGCTGTTTTATCCCATGTCTATCAAATGTTTTGGATTTTCACCGAGTCATTTCATTTATTCCAGTCCCACTCAAAAAGTTGTTTTCGTTCCTTTCCGATTTATTCATTGCTTCAAAAACTCAGTTTTCCAATTCTGTCTTGCACAAATTTATAACATGTTCAAAAAAAAAGAAAACTGTTAAAAAACAACCATGCTTTAATTTACTCATTTGCCAGAGGGTTCATATCAGCTCACCAGGAAAGAATATAGTTATTTAACCAGTAAAGACCATATGAACTATTACAGTTATGACATGATCCAGTAACCCCAAAAGAGAGAATTTAGCTTCGACAAAACACATACCTGCTGACCTTTAACATGGGATTTCGTTTCCTCTGGCGTCTGTGGGGCACGCACAGGTCCTGGCGCCTCTTGGTGCGGGTAGACAGAGAGCGCTGCAACCGCCATTGTTACTGGCACAGGCATTAGACCCTGGAATAAAATAATAATAAAATATTACACAGGATATAAAATGTCAAAGAAATATCACAAAACATTCCAAAATCAAATGCATCAGCAACTTTTTTTTCCCCAACAATTTTGATCTTTTTATATATAACCACATTTTTAATAAGAAAAAATTTTCTTCTTGTTTTGCTCTTCTAAATTTGATCTCTTTGCAAGTGCTTGCATTATTCTGTTGTTTCTTCTATTGTCTGTTTTCCCATCTCTATTGTCAACTTCAGGGCATATGTGTTCTTCTGTTCTTCACCAATTAAACCACTCAGCCAACCCGTTGTCAAAACTAGGTCAAATGTTTTCTCTAATTTTTTAAAAAGAGATTATCAGCTTGTTCAAATTGTGTTCTCTTCAGTTTTTTTCATCCCAGCAAACCTCCCAGCAGCTCTTCCAAAAAAATAAAGGTTTTTACAAAAATGAAAATAAAGAATTTTAAAAGGTCCAAAATGAAGTTAATTTGTAACATACTCATGCTATGCTGGGAGGTTTGTCCTTAGTATTATTTGTTATTACTCCTCATCTTTTTAGTTCTAATTCACCCCCCATTTTCTATTCCCGATAATCAAGTTTCCTGGTCTAGTGCAATGTAAGGACTAAACGGTAGTCTCTGAATAGCATACCTGGTGAGCATTCTTGTGCAGCAATTATACCATATAGTCTTCCTGTACCACCGTGGGGTAGGGACATTTCATCGGCGGACAACGCTCCGTTCTTGTTCACAGAGAAGACAGAGTTCCTGCGGATGGATTAGTAAATGATATTTTAATTTTGCCCGGATTCCCCCCCTTCAGAGTCCCCAGTGTTGAATATTAATTGAACCTTGTTGTGGATTCTTCAATCCCCAATCTTGCACCATTCAAAACCACTGCAGTGCGAACGAAAATCTACTGCAAATTTGTTCGTGCTGATGTCAGAACTGAATAAACATCATCACAACAGATGGTTTGAATATTTGCAGACAGTCCGTGACTTCCTCAAAAGGAAAATCAATTTAAGCCTTAGCAACCATCCAACTTGTTCAGAGCTCCGAGGGTAATTCCTATTACAAGTTTCCTTTTCCTAATATTACATGTACCTTTACTAATATCTGCAATTGTCTTAAAGTTGTCAGTAAATTGTTAACCACACTTTTCCATAGACAGTTTAAGGTGGTAACTTAAGCATAAATTCTCTTGGTGAGGGGGAAAAAAACGCTCTAAGAGTTGACATGAAAAAAAAAAGGTATAATATGCTGCCAAAAGATTTGGGACTCTCCATTGGGGGAGGGGGGGGGAGGGAGATGAGAGGAGTGAGTGGGTGGGTGTACCCTTTATACTCTTCCTGCATTCCTTCACCAGTTCCCTGTTCTTTCATTTGGTCAAATTATGTCACCAAAGGCAAGAAGAATACATACAGGAGAGAGACATCTGGGTTCAGTAGTATTATCTGCTAAAAATTTAATTTCTCAACTGAATATATCAAAAAGAAAACAAATTTTAAGGAGGAAAACGTGAGAAATAATGAATGAATAGTAGCTTACATCATCCAATCGGTCCAGTACAGATTCTGATCGAATGCGGCCAATCCGAATGGATAGTCGGCTTGAGCGAAGACCGTGGTATGGGTGAGCGGATCACCGTCGACACCTATGCACTCCACTTTCTCGCTCCCTGAGAATAAATGGAAGACGAGAAAGAAATGAATATGTACTTCAGTCCTTAAAAGGACAAGAGAACAAAAGTAACACACACATATAATTATCATCTAGTCAAGCTTTACAATGTATAAATTGTTGACATCGATACCAACACGACATGTTCACTAGGTATGAGGCGAGAGAACCGACATATTATTTCTTTTAATCGTATTGTAAATAAAGGCAAAGGACACTTGAAACACTTCTTTGAAAATGGATTTTTTTTTTCAAAATGACTTTTGTACATTTTGGCTACAAATTCAGACCTATATATCCTGTATGTATCACCCCTCTTTATATTCCTGCCACTGATTTATTATTTCCAAACGACGTTCAACCGGGAGAGAAAGATAATGCTTTTTTTAGTAAAATTAAAAAACAACTTTAGAAATTTAAACTTTGTATCAGATTAACATCCTCAGCAATGATAGAACACCTTTCCTATCAGTAATATCTTCTCTGCTAACACCAGGACATATTTCTGTAAGGGGGTTTCTGGTATCATAACTTTAGACCCACCGCAGTTGATAGTTTGTAAACAAGACTAAAAAGTTCATTGTTTCTGACATTGTAAAAAAGATGTTTGTTCTTTGTAGTTAGGAATAAACTTTGAAAAAGATGGAGTTCATTAAACTTAATTTTAGTATGTTACTTTTCGGAACTGGAAAACATACTTTTTAGGTTCACATGATGGTTGTACATTATTCAGTTTTTTTAATTGAAGGCATTTATAAAACTTCTTAGGTTCCAATAAGATGAAGAAACGAAAAACAGACCTCTCTTAATTATGCACACAAACTTACCTGCATCAGCCCAGCATATTTTCTGTGAGATATAATCTATAGTGAGGCCGTTGGGTAATTGGAGACCGTCACTGACCAACACTTCCCGGCCGTTTCCGTCCATGAAGGATCTCTCGATCTTAGGACCGTCGCGATTCCAGTCGGTCCAGTACAAGTATCTGAGGGAGACATTCAGGAAACTTAATGAGGGGGAAAGGAGGTTAATGTAAGGTAATGAGGTCACAGACAAAGCTAAATCTCAAACACATCTACCACAGTGTGTGATTACCTTTGCCGCATTTACAAATGAGTTTCAAAAAGGAGAAACTTCCTTTCAAGTATTATCTAACCAGTCTGAAGGGCACTGATAATCAAGAATAAAATATTTAAAACATATATGAAATTTTTGACTGAACAAGAGACCAAAAGTTCAAAGCAACCACTTTGAATAGCAGGCCCTCCTAATTTGAATATCAGACCTTCCTAATTTTTGAATAACATATCTTGATATTAGAATATCAGTTCCTAATTCAAGTATCAGGACATCCTAATCTGCATATCAATCAAGGCCTATTAAATCTGAATATCAAATATAAATTTGAATATCACAACCTGCTAAAACACAAATACAAGGAACACTTAATCTGAAATATCATAGGCCTTCCTAATTTGAATATCAGGGTCTTCCTAATTTGAATATCAGGACCCCCTTACTCTGAATATAAGAATATACCACATTTAGAATACTAGTTCCTCTGACTTAGAGTATCAGAGCCGATTAATTTGAATATATCATGACTCCATTTTAATTTGAACTATCATGACTACCTAATATCAATATCAGAGCCTGCTAACCTAAGTATGAGAGGAAAGTCCTAATTTATATCTGAAGACCTAACTCTGGTCGACGAACAGAGTGTACCCTATCATAGGCATCACTGTGCCCCTCTTCTTGAACGTCACCAATGCCAGCTGTACGGATGCTTCTAGTGGTAGGACCTTATTCTTACACCACTTCCTACTATCGTGCTGCTATTTATTTACAAAATGGTAATCTTGATAATTTATTATAAACAGCTGCACTTGTACGTTTTGTATATATATACATATATATTTATAATTTTTTAATTTTTTATTATTATTATTATTTTTGATTGTACACTCACATTTTAAAATAATTTTTTTCTTATTACATACTCACTTTTGATGTCCTGTTTATAAATATTTATATTAAGACTGGAAATAAATAAATAAAAAAAAAATAAAAAAAATATGAATCCTCCTACTATTTCTTCACAAACAGTACGATGAGCAGTGTAAGCTTTTATCAAAGTGAATCGGGATCGTCTTCTTGCCAATATGGAGGAGCTGGATGAGACAAGGACGATATTTTCCGCCAATGAGCGGTAAGCGCAGACTTACCCGTACACAGGATCGAGGACGATGGACCGTGGGTTGGTCAAATCCGTCGTGACCAACGCACGTCTGTTTTGCCCGTCCAAGTTTGCCACTTCGATTCGGTCAAAGCCCGAATCGGTCCAATAAAGGTTTCGACTGATATGGTCCACCGCCACTCCTTCTGGACTGCTAATACCTGAGAGACCCAAATAAATAATAATAATAATAATAATAATAAATGCAAATTTATGTAGCGCCAATATCCAGAGGAAAACCAATGCTCAGTGGCGCTAGTGCAGTGCGCAGGGAAGGCAGTCAAAAATAGATAAGTTTTGAGTCTGTTTTTGAAAATGTTAACCTTGGGTGCCGACTTGATGTGCAGTGGAAGTGAGTTCCAAAGAGTAGGAGCGGCATTAGAAAACGATCGTTGACCGAATGACTTGAGCTTCCACTTAGGTACATGGAGCAGTAGCTGATTTGAGGATCGGGGAGAGTGAGTGGTGGTCTTCCGACTGATCATGCTACTCATGTATTCTGGTGCTAATCCATGCAGGGCTTTATATGTGAGCAGGATGATCTAATCCATGCAGGGCTTTATATGTGAGCAGGATGATCTGGAAGTTTATCCTGTAGGAAACGAAAACTGTCATCAAAGACGAGATTCATACAGACCCAGAGACTTTGTGATTCCTCGGCATAAAACGTTTCACTCGGTCGACTAAATACTGATACAGAGTTCAAGACCAGAAGAGGTCAAGACCAGAACATCTGAGAGTTATAGCGCCCTTCACCATTCCAGTGTTATTTATAATGCTCACTGGTGGACAAATCCAATCTGGGCGCCAACAAAGATATCACAAAAAGAAAACCAAAAGCAATTCTGCCAATAAACCCCTTCGACAAATTCTTTTATATTAAAAGAAGGAAAGTAGTGCTGCTTTATTTAATTCAAGTTGGACTAAAATGGACTACCGAAACCTCTTTTTTTTTTTATGTTAAACCATATTCCAGATTGCTGACCATAGGATATACCCTTATCAAATATTTCCTTATTTTTCCAAGATCAATGCTACTACTGACCATTCAATAAGACAAAACTGACATTATTCTATAAGAATGCAGTAAAATAGCTGACCACAGTCACAACGTACCTATCACGATTAATCTCTTGTACCCTGTGCCGTCGGGTATTTTCCAAGATCAATGCTACTGACCATTCGGTAAGACAAAACTGACATTATTCTATAAGAATGCAGTAAAATAGCTGACCACAGTCACAACGTACCTTTCACGATTAATCTCTTGTACCCTGTGCCGTTGGGTATTTTCCAAGATCAATGATACTGACCATTCGATAAGACAAAACTGACATTATTCTATAAGAATGCAGTAAAATAGCCGACCGCAGTCACAACGTACCTTTCACGATTAATCTCTTGTACCATTCAATAAGACAAAACTGACATTACTCTATAAGAATGCAGTAAAATAGCTGACCGCAGTCACAACGTACCTTTCACGATTAATCTCTTGTACCCCGTGCCGTCGGGTTTCACCCTGCTGATGCTTCCCTTGGCTACATCTGTGAAATAGATGACATCTTCCTCACAGTCGTAGGCAAGGCCAACGATGGTCTGTCTCTTCTTGTGGATGACACGGGCCCCTTCCTCGTTAGGATCGAGAGGCATCTTCATGACTGCCTTTCCCTGTCCATAGAGGAGCATGCCATCTCCAGAGGGTCGTACAGAGGCTGAAATATGGCAAGTTATGTATAGATCTGTTACGGTATATTAACTGATATTGTAAAATGGGTTTAGTTTAATGTTTGTACGGCAACATTCCAAAGGTAAAATGCGTATGGAGAACAGATATGAGCTAGGAAAAGATAAGTTTTAAGGGGGGTGAAGATAAGTTTTAAGGGGGGGGAGAAGATAAGTTTTAAGGGGGGGTGGAAGGTAGCATTCATAATATAATTTCCAAAAGGTAAACTTAATATTTAAAATGACAAAATCTCTTAGATCCATCTAGCATCAATAAAATTCATTAAGTCAAAGTTCATATGGTGACGTTCTTAAATATACAACACTCATATGATAACATTCATAAGGCAACAGAGATGTGTTAAACATCCTTACGTTCCCCATCCAGGCCTGGAATTACACAATTATTCAATTCACGATACTTTAAGCAATTATTTGCTAAAAGAAGAAAGTGCTTAAAAATTCTTCTGACTAAACTCAAAGTTCTCACCGGCAATTTTCTGAATGACAACACACATTAGTTACTGTACAGGCAAGCTTTTGAGAGCAGTTGGATAACATTTGCTGATACGGTGCTTTATGTAAGGTACAGGAAAAATCATGCTGATATTCTGACTGGCGATTGTCTTACCCACTTTATAATAATAATAATAATATTTGCTTTTTATATAGCGCTTTATACAGACGTCATATTACCCCTGGTCAATGATAACCTGTCCCAGAGACAATCCCTCCAGTCGGCAGCAGTTATATACTGCGCCCAATGACAAGTTACCTCACAGGTACCCATTTAACCCCTGGGTGGAGAGAGGCAATTGAGATAAAGAATCTTGCCCAAGGACACAACGTAATGAACTAGGCAGGAATCGAACCAGCAATCCTTGGATCACGAGTCCGACGCCTTAGCCAATTGGCCACCACGCTCTCACATGCTAACATTCTCATTGTATACCGACAGAAAAATGCCAGTGCCCTTTCCACTGGCAAACAGCAAGATGCACTGGCATTTAAGCTAGTGAATAGCCTAAATTTTGAGGCTTTGTCATCATAAGGTAACATGTATAACGTGACATGTCTACAATACATGCATTCAGGTAACGGCAATAAGGTAAGTTACGAAGCATTAAGTTGTTACATGCAATGCCGTTGTTTCACTGTGGACTGATTTCAAAGTTTAATACATGTGTCAATAATCATTACAATACAGAAAGTTTTTCAATTATTTTTCGTTTTGTGGAAATCATGAATTTTTTTCCTTCTATTTCCCCTCCTAAGTTTTGCACTTACCTTGGCAAGACGTCCCATCGCCTATGAAACCTTCACGACAAGTACAGGCGTAATATCCAAATGTGTTGGTGCAGTATGCATTACGATCGCAAGGAGATATCGAAGTAGAGCACTCATCGATGTCTATAAAGAAAGAATTAAAAAATAGCAAACAAAACAGACATTGAGGTGTATTCCCATTTATTAAACTGGAGGTGGATATTCTAGAGAAAAACTTATTTTCAAAGCATTTATAAAATTTTATATTCACACAAACCACAACCAAACCAACCAAAAAGTTTTTTCTACAATAATTACAGAGACTGCTTATCTGTTGTCTTTTCGATACCAGTTAAAGGCATTGAAGACTCGCATTAAACCACGTGCCGAGCTCTGAAAAAGTTAACTTTCCGTTGCTTGCAAATGACTTTTTCTTCTTGCCACTACAAAATGCAGACAGTAATGAAATGTGATACCTTGTTATCTTTAGCTGGACCTGAGATGTCCATCGCTGTATCTTTTGTGCACTGTGTTGTGGGTATTGACCGCAGCTGTATGTACTGACTGTACACTAGTGTCTAATTACCGAAGGTAGCAAGCTGTGTGTGTATATTTTCTGGGATCGATGGTGGTGTCTACATTTCTGTTACACCTCATTCGAAACTAGGTCAGATTACCGGCATGAGACGTTTCTTTGTGCGCGAGTCTTCACACCCTTTAAGTCCTGAATGCTAGTTTAATAAGTATAATTTCACATGTGTTCCCCCTCTGATGGAAATAAACAATTCTGTGGTAATTTAAGTCACATCTGGGAGTGTTTCACTAGTTAAACCTTCAAATGGGTTTTCTTTAACTTTCTTTCACATTGGTCTATTACAGTACTTCTTCATATTCAGTTCATTGAACTTGTGATAAAACAGATCGGTGAATGATATTAATGAATCGTTAACCTCTGACCTCCGGAGGGTTTTTTTCCTTCTAATTTCCCCTCCAAGTTTGCACTTACCTTGGCAAGACGTCCCATCGCCTTCGAAACCTTCAAGACAAGAGCATCTGTAGCTTCCATATGTGTTGGTGCAGTCTGCATTACGATCGCAAGGAGATACCGAAATAGAGCACTCATCGATGTCTGTAAAGAAAGAAAGAAAAAATAGCAAACAAAACAGACATCATAATAATATCAGAGTTTTATATAGCGCTTTCTACCATCAATAGGTCTCAAAGCGCTTTAAAGACGTTATATTATGCCTGGTCAATGATAACCTGTCCCAGAGACAATCCCTCCAGTCGGCTGCAGTTATATACTGCGCCCAATGACAAGTTACCTCACAGGTACCCCATTTAACCCCTGGGTGGAGAGAGACAATTGAGATAGAGGTGTACTCCCATTTATTAAACTGGAGGTGAATATGCTAGGGAAAAACATATTTTCAAAGCATATATAACATGTTATATTCACACAAACCACAACCAAACACAACATAGCTGTCTCTCTCACATATTACTACAGGGGTGTAGGTGTATCTGTGTACTCCAATGTGTCAGTAGCTACATGGTCAGAGCCGACCTATATAAAGTGGTGTTTCATGTGGTTACAGACACCCACCCTGTTGTTTAGTTCCTATCCTATCATTTCCCTGACAACATTCAATATGTCAACCTTCATGTGGTGAGAAGACGGTTTGACATAAGAGTTCTCTGGAGCACTCATTAACCTTACCCTGACAAGAGTAACCGTCTCCTTGGTAACCATCTCCACAAGTGCACCTATAGCCATCCCCTAGGGGACTACAATCAGCATTGCCATCACAGGAATTTTCATAGCATGGGTCTTCAGCTGTAGCAAACATGTAGGGGGCAAAAAAAAAAGACTTTTCATCTTGATACTGACCCAATCCACACAACAACAACAAAATAGTTTACATAACATAAAACTGTACCAATTATCAAACCAGGTCATTTAAGATACAACCATCACTGGACAAGAACCTTCAAATTTTCCCATTTGTTGAAAGCCGAATCACTGGTACATATCACCTAGAAGGTATCCCTCAAAGGTACTCTTCCCTTAAAACACTGTCGTCGAGCTACAAGCATTTACGGGCGGCCATTTAATGTGGCATGAGCTTTGGTCGTGGAACTCCGCATGTAGTGTCCGCTGGATTGGCAGACGGTGACAGTCCTGCAGGGGGTTCACAAATACGACTATGCACCCAGTCTCAACAAATGTAACGGGTTGCAGCAGGGAACTTATTTTGCATACATGTTATGACCTTAAACAAAGCATCGAATTCCTGGTGTATGCCCAGGGTTAGTTTTACGACTATATATCGCACTTACTTACTAATCAAATATTGGAATCGTGACAGTCTAGTTGAGGGAGGGGGGGGGGGGCGCAGTGTGCGGCGGCATGCACAAGACAACTATATATAACAAATGAAACAGAGAGTTATAGCATGTGTTCATACCGATACAGAAGAAGCCATTTCCGAGGAACCCATCCAGACATTGACAGTCGTAGGAGTTGACCAGTGGGACGCACTCTCCGTTCCGGTCACATTCGTTGCCTTCACAGACATCTACAGCGTTGTCTGATCAAGAATGATAAAGGACGTATAAAATATGAGTCGCAAAGCCGAATGACCTTTTCTTGTTAAAAGGTTTGGCAAACCACATTTGTGGTGTCAGACAAAAAAGGCTAACAGCTTATATGCAGTTATACAACTTCAAAAATTCAATTTGTATTTTTTACAACATGTCGCTATTAATTTAATGTCTAAAGTCATTTCTTAAATTCATTATTTTACAGTGTGGGGGGGGGGTGGGTGAGGAGGGGGGGTGAGGGTATGCTTACCTTCACACTCAAAACCATCGCCTGCATACCCATCTTTACATCTGCATTCATAATTTCTTCCGTCTCTAGAGGCAAAGCAATCAGCATTCACATCGCATTCATTGCTCCTGCATGGGTATGCTGAAGGAATTAAAAAAACAAAAAGGTAAACATGAGATAGATCTTAAAGAATAAAACAACGTGCTTCATCCATAGAATGCTTTGAACCAATCACTGACCTCTAAAGACAGGGGCTAGAGGAGGGGCAAGGGGAAGGGATATGGAACTAGGGAATTGTGTCCTTAGTCAAAGATGACCCAAATTTTCCTTCTTTTTTTTCTCCCAAGGTACTGCAAGGGGCAACTAGACTAATTTTGACTTTCCAGATTCATTCAGCAGTAAAAGCTGTGTTACCAACCCTGTGGCATTGAATATATAAGCAAGGATGTTACATTATAACAGTAAAGTATATAGAGGCTGGCTCAAGTTGCTGTAAGGACTATAAAGGGGCATTGTACAAGGTAATTGCTTCATTCCCCCAAACCGTATACACCACAGTTGAGAGTGATTTACTATAATAATATGATTCTTTGCTTTGTACTATCAAAGTTTCTACATCTTCTAGAACTAGAACTTGGAAGTATTTGTTGTTTTCATTGTATTTGGTGTTTAGACAGGAATTATATTAACGATAATAAAAATGAATTATTTTGATATGAAGGGCACTGACTTGATTACTTGATTAATAACCTTCTCATCTGATGCAGATATCTAAGGAAGTTTCAATATAGTCAGATCAAATTGCTATATTAAGTTTGGGTAGTACTATGTTTGGTAAAACTGTCGCCGACATTAAATACAAGCCTTTCAAAGTTTCTCTTTTAAATAGAGCGGAACAGTCATATTTTAATTCTGGATTTATTGATTTAATAATTATTGTTAGGATATTTATTTTCATTTATTTTTGTAATTGTTATAATTTTTAGGGCTGTAATATTTTTAGGCTGTAATATTTTTAAGCTGTAATAATTTTAAGTTGTATTATTTTATGCGATTTTCTTTTTTTGCTTTGAAATCATTCTTTGATGTAAAGCGCTATATAAGAATAAATTATTATTATTATTATTAAAATCAGGATTGGGAACTTAATGACCCCAATTGCACAGAAACTGCCTGTTAAATCTCACAAGTTAAGTGTGTGTTGTGACTTGCAAGTAGTGTGCAGTTTCTCAGACATCAAGACTAAGAAGGAATCATTTGACAAGGACTGCCTGAATAAGAGAGAGAGAGAGGGGTGCAGATTAGGTGGGGGGAGGGGGGTCAGAGGAGTTATCATAAAGGGGAACAATCAGCTTCCACTGTTACCAAACAAGCAAAGAACAGTTTTGACTTACAAACGCAGGTGTAACCATCGCCTTCATATCCAGCCAGGCATTCGCAATCGTAGACAGATTCGTTGGGAATACATCGGGCGAATGGATTACAGTCATTCTCCAGACAGGGATCCATGAATATTTCTAAAATGAAGCAATATGAAACAACTTCAGTTCTAAAAACTAGATAAAGAAAAATATTAAAAAAACACCAAAATTACCACTTTCCTTCAATTGATATTGCTTTACAAGTAGCGGTATTAATTAAAAGTTGCCAGAGGTCTTTTGTTTCAGCATCTTGTTACCAGGCAACAGCCAGGAGAGTACACACAGGGCTGGACTAGTAGTTGGTCCTCCTACTCGGCACCCTAGCAATGGAATGAATATCAAGGAAAGTCCCAATCCTGGCCTCGACTAGCAGCTGATAGAGCTCTCCGATCGCCTTACTTAGATCCGTCCTTCAAAGCTGCTCTTTTGTCAAAATTTTCTTTCAAAAATTTGAATTTGAACTACACAGTAACACTTATATTTTCATTCACGCTAAAAATGGCTCTCATTTTTTCAAAAACTATAAGGATATATTGCAAACTTGGCTATGAATATTATATGTCACTTTTGAGAACAAAAACTGTCATGATGTGTCTTTATCATAATGATAAGTAGTTTCCTTCAACCTGAAACATATGTCTACTTTTAGCATGTTTAGTGAATTAAAGCCCATTAGCTTAAAGGTATGCTGTATTGGCCCCTAATATGCTAGATATTCAAATATGGTCACCTTTGGTCAAAATTCTTTAACTGTTTTTATTACAACCTTCAAGGAAATTTTCCTCACTGGGACATTCAGTCATCTTGTGTTGTTCCTTAAAAAATTATCTGAGAACAATTTGGAGAGTAAAGACCTCCAGGGAAAGTCCTTTTTGAAAACTTCTAGCAATTAAAGCCTGCTATAATTTGGAGCCGGTTCTGACTATACCTTTAAAGAGTACAAAATGGGCGTACCAAGATCAAACCAAGTTGCGCCAGAAAGAGTTTTTAACGTTGTAGCAGTTTTGTTTTTAGGGGTTAGTTTTTGAGGGTTATGTTTCACTTTGTATTGTCAGGTATACCTTGTCACAAATAGATATACCACCATGGAAACACTTTGCAATTTAAATGATGATGTGAAAAGCCTGGATTAGTATTTTTTACCTTCACAGATATAGCCGTTTCCTTCGAAACCAGATACGCATTCACAAATGTAGGAGTTGCGGTCCGGGAAACAGACAGCGTTGGCGTCGCATCTGTTTCCTTCACACTGATTAACTTGAGCTTCTGTGGATAAACCCAAAAAATTGTCAAATTTTCAGATATAGTTATGGAACAAGTATATTCAATCCTAGTTAAATCAGACATTATTTCTTTGTTCTTAAATCATTTGATTTAATTATTTTTTCGATGTCCTTCAACATAGCTTGGTACAATACTCTCATAGAACCTGAGCCTAATATTATGGTAAGAAAAGCTTTATTCCACATGCAGGCCTGTCTAAACTTTTTATGGCCAAGGAAAAGATGCCATTTTTTTCAGTTCTACAATTATATACATTAAACATTTCTGGGTTCAAGAGGGGGATGGGGGGGGGGGTGAGGGATCATACACATATGCTCTCCTTCTTTGGCTTACTATATATATCCATATTACATCCTGGGAAGCTTCTTAACTCATCACAAAGACTAGCAACAGAATGAAAGTCATTTTACATTCTCTTACAGAAAAAACCTTTGTTAATCCTCTACAACTGTTCATGCACCACTAAGTAATTTAACTTTGAAACAGAAATTACTTTCTTCAGATTTGTCATCAGTAAATCTAGAAGCAAAGGTTTTTGTCAATTGGATTCTTTAAACATTGTGTAACTGTAGCACTCTCCTTGCTAAATATGTGATGTGGAGACTTTGGCAGAAGTCATGTGCCCACTCACCTTCGCAGTCGAATCCATCACCTTCGAAACCTGGTTCACACTGACAGTAGTAAGTTCGGCCCTCTGGGGTACAGATAGCATTGGGGTGACATCTATTGGCATCGCAAGGTCCTCCTCTACTGGCAGCTAAAAAAATAAAGCAATTATAAATTACAGAAAAGAAACGACCTATTTCTTTCTACGAAAGCTCATGCTAGGACGCTGGAATAAGTTGCAAAAGCCTCATTTCTTATACCTGAGAAAATTTCATCGAGCCCCTCAAAGTCACCTGAAAATGTATTTTCCGACTCCAATATCGTCAGAAGAGAGAACTTTTCCCAGGTTTTATTTTTATTAAAACCATTACAATTGATCTTTCAACTAATAATTTTATGGCTGAAACTGGCAGTGCCGAAACTTCATGATCTATGAAAGAATTTTTTCTTTTACATATTATACTTCTACCCAATTTTTTTTTTCTTCTTCAAATAATTGCAAGTTGAGTTCAGAGAACAATGACATAAGGAAGATGAAAACACACACACAGACACTCACACACATTGAAGACGTCTTACCTCTACAATCGATCCCATTTCCTTCGTAGCCATCTTTACACGTACAGATATACCTGTCCCTAACCGCCGTACAGTCGGCATTGACGCTACATTGGTTGGATTCACAGGGATCGACAACTTCTCCTGGAAATGAGTAACCAAAATAGTATTTTCAATTCATCAATTCAAAACAAACTCAACATTCATACTGAAGAAAACAAAACAAACAAAAAACTAGAGCACCAATCCCAATTGAAAATTTGGGGGGACATAAATGACCGAACGTGGATCAAAATGAAGGAGTGAGCGAAGTGGTCGGGATGTGGTCCAGTGGCGAGGCCCCGGCGGGGGGCCCAGGGGGCGGATTCACATCTAGAAATCTACAAGGAGTGTGCGAAGTGGTCCAGATGTGGTACAGTGGCGAGGCCCCGGCAGGGGCCCAGGGGGCGGATTCACATCTAGAAATCTACAAGATTGCTTCTGTTTAAAAAACTTAACCTTAAACCCACAATGGAAACATTCTTGAAGTTTGCACACACGAATAAAGTATTCTTGTTATACAGATGTTTACTACATGCTACACAAATGGTATCATAAGTACATTTACAAAGCACTGTTGGGGTATCTAGGCACAATCACTTTATTGGAAACATTAAAACTACTAAACTATCATCATCTTTCACATTTTCTTTTTCTTTACCAGAAAACACTCTCCTGAAAAAAATTTTCTATGAAATAAATATCACCTGAAAGTTGTCAATGATGGTCAATTTCAACAGCTCTAATGTGTAGGTTGATGACCACACAATTTCGGACAAATTTGCAGGTACGACTTAAAGTGACTTTGTAATAGCAACAGACTTTAGCACGGGAAAAGTTCAACCACAGAAATCTAGATTGCCATTTTCCAAATTTACATTGTTGGCCTAAAGAAGAAAGTATGTTTTTTTATTCAAAGTAACTAAAATTATGTTATATATATTTTCACAGAATACATTGTAAAACCTTTATTGAAACCAACTTGAAAATCTTACTTGTGCAAGTGACTCCATCTCCTTCATAGCCCTCCCGGCATGTACAGTAATAACGGCCTCCACTTGGTGTACAATCAGCATTGACGCTACACTGGTTGGACTCACATGGATCTACGACCTCTCCTAGAATGATCAAAATCATTGAGCATTTTGTTATTCCAACATTAAACTCATCTTTCATAATGACCTTGTAATCCAACAATGTGTGAAAGCTTCTAACAAAACATGGCCATATTCTTATAATATCCTGGTGCAAATTTATTCTATCATAAGTAGACTGTGCTTAGTAACAAAGAATACCTTAACAACAGATTGCAGACCCCCAAGCTACAAACGAATACCTTTTACACAAAGCCTTGTCGACTTGAAAATCTTACTTGTACAAGTGACTCCATCTCCTTCATAGCCCTCCCGGCATGTACAGTAATAACGGCTTCCACTTGGTGTACAATCAGCATTGACGCTACATCGGTTGGACTCACATGGATCTACTACCTCTCCTAGAATGATCAAAATCATTGAGCATTTGTTATTCCAACATGAAACTCAACTTTCATATAAACAACCTTGTAATCCAAACCAGAATGCTAAAATGCATTGTGGTTTTGATGATGTAACATGAGCAGTTTTCTTCATGAATCTGACATAATGTAAAGTGAGGGTGTACAACATACTTGATCTTCGTAATACAGTGAAAAGAAGTGTGATGTGACAAAACAATAAATTCACAATGACACAGGCTGTCCTGAAATAACCATTGACTTCAACAACAGGCTTTTTGACTTAATGTGATACAGTAACATACTAAATATAACATCTGTCCTTGTTGAAATATTGTGTAAAACATGGTATTCACAATTTGACCCCGGGTGAGCTCAAACGACCATTGACCCCCGCCCACATTAGGCTTCTTGTACTCAATGTGGTACAATTACATACCAAATATGCGATCTGTCCAAGCTTCACTTGCGATATTATGTTTAGGAAGGTGCATTAGTGTAGAGAGACAGGTAAGAGGGGAGTGAAGTAAATGTTTGGCATTTGTTGACTTCAAATAACCTTTGACCTCCACCAAGAGCAACAAAAGGCTCCTTAAATTTGATATGGTACATCTTCATACCAAATATGAGATCTGTCCAAGGTTCCCTTCTTGAGATATCGTGTTTACAAGGTTTTCACAAGTTGACACCTGGTGACCCCAAATGACCTTTCCACAAAAACAAAAGGCTTCTTGTATGCAACGTGGTACTTCTACACCCCAAATATGAAATTGGTCCGACCTCCTCTTCTTCAGATATCGTGTTTACAAGCTGGGCGTCACAAACACACACATGTACGCCATCGTGAATGCAAAGGTTACGATTATCATCAAAACCAAAAAGTGTGAAAGTTTCTAACAAAGGTGGCCCTTTTTCTTATAATATCTTGGTGCAAATTTATTCTATCATAAGTAGACTGCACTTAGAAACAAAGAATACCTCAACAATAGATTGCAGACCCCCACGCAACAAACAAATACCTTAACACAAACCTTGGCAAATATTTCAAATGAATACCTTTTAATGCCTGCCATCCCTCCAATCATTCACTAAATTATGTTGCAAGTCGTCAAAGATTACATCAACACCTCTTGATATCGACTTGAAAATCTTACCTGTACAAGTGACTCCATCTCCTTCATAGCCCTCCCGGCATGTACAGTAATAACGGCCTCCACTTGGTGTACAATCAGCATTGACGCTACACTGGTTGGACTCACATGGATCTACGACCTCTCCTAGAATGATCAAAATCATTGAGCATTTTGTTATTCCAACATTAAACTCATCTTTCATAATGACCTTATAATCCAACAATGTGTGAAAGCTTCTAACAAAACGTGGCCATATTCTTATAATATCCTGGTGCAAATTTATTCTATCATAAGTAGACTGTGCTTAGTAACAAAGAATACGTCTACAATAGATTGCAGACCCCCACGCTACAAACGAATACCTTTTACACAAAGCCTTGTCGACTTGAAAATCTTACTTGTACAAGTGACTCCATCTCCTTCATAGCCCTCCCCGCATGTACAGTAATAACGGCTTCCACTTGGTGTACAAACAGCATTGACACTACATCGATTGGACTCACATGGATCTATGACCTCTCCTAGGATGATCAAAATCATTGAGCATTTGTTATTCCAACATGAAACTCAACTTTCAATACAACCTTGTAATCCAAACCAGAATGCTAAAATTCATTGTGGTTTCGATGATGTAACATGAGCAGTTTTCTTCATGAATCTGACATAATGTAAAGTGAGGGTGTACAACATACTTGATCTTCGTAATACAGTGAAAAAGCAGTGTGATGTGACAAACAATAAATTCACAATGACACAGGCTGTCCTGAAATAACCATTGACTTCAACTACAGGCTTTTTGGCTAAATGTGATACAGTAACATACTAATTATGACATCTGTCCTTGTTGAAATATTGTGTAAAACATGGTATTCACAATTTGACCCTGGGTGAGCTCAAACGACCATTGACCTTCGCCCACATTAGGCTTCTTGTACTCAATGTGGTACAATTACATACCAAATATGCGATCTGTCCAAGCTTCAGTTGCGATATTATGTTTAGGAAGTTGTGTTAGTGTAGAGAGACAGGTAAGAGGGGAGTGAAGTAAACGTTTGGCGTTTGTTGACTTCAAATAACCTTTCACCTCCACCAAGAGCAACAATAGGCTCCTTAAATTTGATATGGTACATCTTCATACCAAATATCTGTCCAAGGATCCCTTCTTGAGATATCGTGTTTTTACAAGGTTTTCACAAGTTGACACCTGGTGACCCCAAATGACCTTTCCACAAAAAACAATAGGCTTCTTGTACGCAACGTGGTACTTCTACACCCCAAATATGAAATTGGTCCGACCTCCTCTTCTTCAGATATCGTGTTTACAAGCTGGGCGTCACAAACACACACATGTACGCCATCGTGAATGCAAAGGTTACGATTATCATCAAAACCAAAAAGTGTGAAGGTTTCTAACAAATGTGGCCATATTCTTATATCTTGGTGCAAATTTATTCTCTCATAAGTAGACTGCACTTACTAACAAAGAATACCTTAACAACAGATTGCAGACCCCCACACTATACCTTAACACAAACCTTGGCAAATATTTCAAATGAATACCTTGTAATGCCTGCCATTCCTACAATCATTCACTAAATTACGTTGCAAGTTGTCAAAGATTACATCAAAACCTCTTGATATCGACTTGAAAATCTTACTTGTACAAGTGACTCCATCTCCTTCATAGCCCTCCCGGCATGTACAGTAATAACGGCCTCCACTTGGTGTACAATCAGCATTGACGCTACACTGGTTGGACTCACATGGATCTACGACCTCTCCTATCAAAATCATTGAGCATTTGTTATTCCAACATGAAACTTAACTTTCATAAATGACATTATAATCCAAAAATGTGCAAAAGCTTCTAACAAAACCCTGGCCACATTCTTATAATATCTTGGTGTTTTTCTATCATAAGTAGACTGCACTTACTAACAAAGAATACCTTAACAACAGATTGCAGACCCCCCACGCTTCAAACGAATACCTTTTACAGAAAGCCTTGTCGACTTGAAAATCTTACTTGTACAAGTGACTCCATCTCCTTCATAGCCCTCCCGGCATGTACAGTAATAACGGCCTCCACTTGGTGTACAATCAGCATTGACGCTACACTGGTTGGACTCACATGGATCTACGACTGCTTCTAAAATAAAAAAAACAAATGTTCCTTGTAAGTAGATATCAAAAAGCAACATTTGAAATTTTTGCTTGTAAACTCCGGAATATAGCTGATAAACTTTTTACATTTATTCACACAAAGAATAATGATATAAATCATGCAATCCTATCTCAAAACTGAAACGAAATGTACCTTTCAGAGCTTACTAAGTTTAAATATCGCTAACAGAATTGATTATAAAACAACACTGTAGAATAACATCAGAATCAGTGAAGGATAAGATCATTGTCAAACATGTAAGACTGCATAATTTGAAATATCTATTATTAAAACTGAAATTCTCATCAAAAAAAAGAAAAAAAAATCGATCATCATTACAAATTACATACAATGAGATATTTCCTGTTTGTGTATTTTGGAGGGCAAACAGATAACGGTGTGACGATTCACTTCCAAAAGAATTATAATATCACAAAAAAACACTTAAACCTTTAAAACCTTCAAAAACCTTTTAAGAAATTCCTTTATGTCCCAGGATTAGAATTTCACAATTTTAGCTACTTGTTGAAAAATTCAAGTGCATGAAAAACATGAAAACCTGATTTACAAAACACATCAGTTACTGTACACTAGGCCTATGGAAGAAGCAGCCTGTGTAATATTATGGTGATAATGAACAGTAATACGGGGGTGTTATGTTACGTATTAAAACCATGCTGACGTTTTGACTGAACGTTGTTAACTGACTTTATCATGTGTTGATGTTCTTACTGTCTACTGGCAAGAAAATGCAAGTGCCTTCTGTTTCCTACTGGTAAATGTCAAAATCCACTGGACTTTAACCAGCAATTAGCCTGACTTCAAAATCTGTGTCCCACATTAAGGAAGGGCAGGCATCGTTTCTGATTTGTACAATACATTCACAGGAATGCCACACTATATGTTATTCCTCCCGCCTCACCTCAGATCACAAATACGGTATTGTTTTCTTTGTGAACGTATTCCATTATAAACATAGTTTACTCCAAGAACTTACCGATTATATTCTTAAATAGCTATAAAAAAAAAACAAACATATTATTGCAACGACACGATCAAAATTTGTGAAGAAAGATTGTAATTGGTGAAGAGGTCCATTTTAGTTACCTTTACAGATGAATCCGTCCCCAGTATAACCGGGATAACAAGTGCAAGTGTAAGTGCGGTCAAGTGGGGAGCACTCTGCATTCTCATCGCATGCATTCTCTTGGCAAGGATCAATAATTTCTTCTAAAAGTCGGTGCAGAAAATTAGAAGCAAGAATACCATGGATGCAGAAGTAGTAAAATGGAAGGGATGGTGGAATAAAAGAGGAAAAAAACACGGCAAAGAGTATACATGATGCCGAGGATGCAGAAAAAAGGCTTTAAAGGAAATCTGCAGTCTTCCTTTCTTTCAGACCCACATGCAACCAAATTCATGCTCATCTAACCCCACCACTAACATTCAAGCTAAAACCATTACTACAATAAAATATGATCTTGTGGTCTGTTATCAAAACAGAAACAAAACAGATATCAACCCTGCATGCATAAGTAGTCCGACAATGGCAATTTTGTTGTTGTTGTTGCCATCAAGCCTGATCAGGTGCTGGGGAGGGGGGGGGGAGGGGAAGGTTTTCAATCAAAGATAACTTGTACACCATCTTTGCAATTGTTGGAACTGTCTTCAATAGCACACAAATAAGATACCAACCAAAAATATTATCAATATTTCAAAAATCTGTTGAAAAGTGGACAAGCTTCTGAATAAAGTAGAGAGCATATTAAGTAATACTTTGAAAAGTTCAACCACCAAAAGGAAGTGGAGGTGGACAGGGGGGCTGGATGGCTTCAGCATGTGGGCCCTGAGAGGAATATATTTTGATGGCAGGTCCCTTTAATACTACAAAATTCATAGTCGGGGTATAATTAAAGCCGAGTTAGTAGAGAATATATTATATCATGGTAAATAATATCAATGAAGTACATAGGGAAGGCTTTGGAGAATAAGAGAGGACTTTGTTTATAATTCTTGACAAAGGATTTGACTGAAATAACAGGTAGGCAAATAAGTGTTACATATTGAGTTTTGTCTTTTACACAACAAAATAAAAATGTTTTGATTAATGCTATCATATGAGAAGAGTAAAGGAAAGTAAGGAGGGAGTGAGGGAGGTGGCATATAGAGATGATAAATAACGAAAAACATCATACAGTCCCCCTGCTACATGTCTAGTTGTCTCAAGGGCAAGTTTCATCTCATGAAAAAAACAACTTTTTAATGCTGTGTTTAACTCTTAGTCCAACCAAACTATGTTACAACCATACATTGTGAACGCTGTAAAATTAGAGTGGCTGACATATTTTAAATAAATTTTTAAAAATAAAATAAATCAAATTAAATGTACAGCTGTCTATGTTAATCGAACATGATAAACTACTATTTTTCACATTTTTTTGTTGGGGGCATACCGATTTGTTTGCCAGTATAATGCTCAGACTCTTGTCAAAACTTGAATGTTGATAATTTGCCAACTAGTCTTGAACAAGTATCAATGTATAAATCAAGTTCGGGATCATGCCGATTGCATTGGTTTCACATTAACGATTGGAGATCAAATGTTATTTGAAATATGGAGCTGAATTAACATTTGTGTTATCTTTCACCTTATCTACCTTACTTCATATTACTTTTCTATAAATTTTGCTGTACTGCTAATAAATGACCTCTTTTCTTTTATACCATGCTGATTAAAGTTCTGATCTCATGCAGACCTCCTTAAACCCATGTGACTTTGCTATCAAACGCAAGGCAGGGGTTCCCAACAGAAACTTTTGATAGACCCTAAAAGCTAACCAAGAAGTGGAACAAACTAGAGCTTCTAACTTAAAGCTTTGTTTGGTAAACTTCTAAAAGTCTAACATTTGTCAAACTAGCAGAAACACCGTTGTGACATAAACTACGATGATGCTCGTTGTTGATGTTATACCCATACTCTACTACCTTCCCAGCATGCATCATAATGAACTTAAAAATGTTTCAAAATTTATGTTCTAAAGTACCAACTTTTATTAGATGTTAGTGAGACATATTGAGAGAGAGAGCTAAATTTAGATTCCCTCAAAATCGGGGGAAGGAGGCAGTTTGGAACAGACAGGGTACAGAGAAACCACGGCAACAGCAATCCGACCGAGAACATGCATAGTTTTGTATAAACTCTGACCTTCACAAGAGAATCCATCCCCGACAAAGCCGTCAAAGCATTGGCACCTATAGGAGTCTGCGTCTGGGAGACACACGGCATAAGTGTGGCAATTGTTGATATCGCATGGGTCCCTGACTAACTCTGAAAAGTGAGAACCAAGAGTTATTCGTCAGACTTTGAAGTTGCTGCACAGATTATTATCAGCAGCAGCAGCAGCAGTTTGATCAAGTTTTTTTTCAATTTTGTGCAAGACATAACATGCATTCTTATATAAACATGTACGGCCTACTTCCCTAGAGCTTTGAAATCTGGAAGGTGGTAATTACCTGTGGCTGAATTGAAATTCAATTCCACTTATGTAAACCCAAGACTAGCAAGACTGTTGAGCTATTCTCAAATGTTTACTGCACATGTGTCATCAGACATTGTATAGGGTCTGAACTGTACTAGCAGAAAATTTTTATTTTTAGAACCCTTCTCTCATATAATTTGAATCATCTTGCCAAAGCAAGCGAGTCACAAGATCAAGTGTGTAAAAAGTTCCATATTTCATGACTTTTTCTTTTTCTTTTACCAGATATTCTCGTGAACTATCATATGATTGATCCAAGACGTCCAAGAAATTAAAATATATATTTAACTGATCGCATATATTGTGACCTTTATTCAGACTAATTGAGACCCTCCACGTTGGTATACACCTCGAGTGGGTTCTACGTTTGAACAGAGAAATGTTCGTGCAAGTCGTGCACCGTGAGCTATTTATCAGGCCATCACACCAAAAAAGGGATACTGCTCTTGCCTTCATAAACAGACCATCAGTTGAATAAGCGTTTACACGAGTCGTTATTTACATGAGTGTTGGTTAAATAAAGAAGACGCTCTTGCATATTTAAATAATTGCAAGAAAAGTGAACATTCTAGTATAGTGTCTTCTTGAGTGGATCCTTAGAGACATGCATGGGGAGTCACACCCAGCAGAACTCTGTTATGACATTTTGGATAACATGGTTAAAAGGTTTGTCAATCATCAGAGATAAAGGAAAGGGCGGAAACTCAAGCATGATTCTAATCTTTACCACCAAGAACCAAATATTCATTTGAAGTGTTTCTTATCCCTATTGTAGCCTTTAATAGACTGTACAGAAGAACTTCCCTGACTTTTAATGTAGCTGCTTCAGAGGTTCCATGATCGTCGGTGACTAATAAACGCTACTTTACAGAGACTAAGTACACCATTAACCACACTGAATCTCCGTGCAATTTCATATTCTGGTGGATTAGATTGTTGCGCAATGCATCGGACTAAAGATCTTTCACCAAGGCCTCATCAATCTATCAGATTCGCCAACAATCGGATGAAAATAAGCCAGAATGTGTCATCCTTATCTAACCAACGATCGGGCAAATAGCAGTTTACCCAACCAATTTTTTTTTCCCTTTTCCATACCTGAAGTTGGACTGATGCTGCTTCTGAGGGAGAATCTAAGGTTAGGGTGTTCTTCTTCATGGAAAACATTGACAGAGGAATACTGTAGACTCATGGAGTTGAGGATAAGATCAAAGTCGACTTCATCGGCTAAGCAATCTGAATAGTGGATGGTCTTTTCCAGAGTGAACACAATCTCGGAACTTTCGGTGAATACCCTTCTGGTCTCATAGGAATGGATGATGCCTGCAAATGAAATCGAAAAAAAAAAAAAATTAAAAAATAAAAGCAAATTTAAAAAAAACAGTGGTAAATGATCATTTAACTCTCTATCATGCAATGTGTGATAAGATGCAGTGCCAAGATATATTATAAGAAAACATTGATCATCGTTGGCGTTCAATGATCCCGATACAGAAATCAATCGTGACCTGACGTTTGCTCTCGATACTTGAACCGCGACCCCAGCAATCCCAGGAAAAGAACCATGGGAAAATTAGTGATCCCTAATTAACCAGATTAACAGTTTAATATTACTGTTTCGGGAGTAAATTGCATGTTGACCAAGTACGTATTACATGAACTAAACGAACAATATTTGGAATTTTTATTCAATATATTTATTTTAAAAAGATAAGAAAAAGTGTAATATGAAAATTGTAGGAGAACAAACAATTAACTCCAAAAAATAAAATAAATAAATGAATAAAATAACAAATAATTATAAGAACAAGTATTGCAAAAATCCTTTTACATTCTAATATCTATTAGCATGTCATAAACTGTTTTCTTGACCAGAGAGATTTATTTTCATCTTTCCAACTAAAGAAAAACAAGAAATACTCTGAGAGTGTGGCTTCTCATTTCGGATGCAATTGTGCATGTGACAAGTTTTAGGAGAAAATTGTCATCCTATAAAGGGAAGATTCTGTTCGAGATATGGGTTTTCCATCACGACTACATGAATAAAACTTGGTGATGAGCGTAGGTTCAAAATTCTGCTCTCCAAGATGTCAAATTTTACTCCAGAGTTTCATGTTACGATGCCACGGTGTGAAGTTGTTGGACGCAACATGGCCGGCCTTGTTGTACTACTGAAAACCAATGAAAACCAACACACTACTTGTGCACAAGAATAATTTGGCTTACCCGGGCGATGTCTCGTGAAGACTGCCGTGCTTTCGTCTACTCGGAGGGATTTCTCCTCCAACAGGGGAAGAGTGCCGTCGAGATTGATGGTGGCACGAATACTTTCACCGGTGATCATGTACTCTTCCTCCACTGTTAGTTCCTCACCGGTGTTGAATCGCAATCTTGATGTCGCAGAGAATGAGCCACCTGGGAGGGACGTGAATAGAGATCAGGCCGTCAAATATGTCGATGACAAAGTGATTGAGCCCTCGACGACGAGAGAACAAAACAAAGATCGTGATGCTATCTGGGATGTGTAAATTTTTGCCGATACTGCTTTAAAACCACCGAGAGCAAAAGTTCTCCTAGATTACCAAGCTGAATTTTCTCAATAAAACATTGGTATTAAGACTGTCAATTAAGTTTGGCTTTCCATTGAGATTCAGTTTCCATCAGTCAGTGACAGGATAGGGTTGATCTACAGTTAGGAGGATGGGTGTTCTCACCCTTATAATAACCTTGTTGTAGGCTTACTTATTGAATAGGGTAAATATTATCTTGGTTCTCCTCGGATAAGCAGATCTTATTTGGTTGTCTGAAAAACTGCAGTAAAAATAACATGGAACGAATAATAATGTGTACACTGTAGGAGAGGTGTGTAGGTTTTGCGAATAAGACCCCCTACTTCGGCCCAGTAGAACTCTTCTTGGGGTGGATCATTGGCGCCTACCACTATTTTTGGTTTATTTCAGTATCTTTCAAAGTGATGGCGGTTGAAACCAATTTATCCTATTTTACCTATTTGGGAGTATTAAGTTACAATGCAATCTGAACTTGATGTTAACAGCTCAGTCATCTGCTGGACATCCTCCATAGGTTGTCAGAACAGAAATTTTGACATCTCCAAAATTCAGACAACCTTTAAAAATTTGCTCTGTTGAAGGGAAATTTATTTTGAAATTGAAAACCAACTGCAGTGTCACTTATATGAAACCCTTCAATTAACACATATGCCGGAGTGTTACACTACAGTAACACACCATATAAGCTAATTAGCTCAATGCGCACAACAGTCAGCACTCTAAGCCAAAGTCACGTCATATACAACCCCAAAGATAACTAGAAAATATGAGAGCAAAGTGTCCAAAGTCATCAGTATTATACTACTTAGCAGGCGGCATTTATCCTCCCTTTAAACATTCTCACTTTTGAAACCTTTTATAAATTTTAGAATACTATGATAATCATAATAATAATAATCATCGGGCAGTTATTTTTACGGTGCTTCATCGACCACGAATGTGGGAAAAGACCACAAAGGCTTATGGATTACAACTTTCACTTCGGGTGGCTTCCATTTCAACATTTTAACTCAACTATGGAATCTTTTCAATTTTAAAAGTCATTTCATATGGGGAAAAAAAAAACGGAAATTGCTCTCGGATGAAAAACCCACCTCACTATGACCGGTCGGGAATCGACCCCAAACCTCCCGATTTTTAAGCCTTTTGCTTTCATATGCCACCGCCTTTATCCACCTGCAGCCACAGCACCGGATCAACATTGTGTACCTACATACTGATGACCCATTCAATTGAAACAGACCAAACATATTGGAAAGGGAATGTAATGTAAGAATTAGAAACCTGTTGCAGTCATTCCATTCATTCCTTTGTTCTTTGGTACAGCGAAGAGCCACGCAATTGTCTCTGCTATTGGGAGGATGAGCTGAAGGGTATAGTTCAGTCCCTCTGGTGTAGGGCTGACTGCAGTGTATGTTCTTCCTTCAGAAGCGATGATGAAAGCATGGACATTCATCCCAGGGAGTTCATCTCCATTCACCGTTCCTCTGATGACCCCGTTAGCCCGATAGGGTTTGTTCGTCTCTGTAAGAGGGACAATGGGAGCAGCCGCATTAAAGGTCACAGTCAATATCGCTGATGTCGTCTTTTTCACGACGTAAAGAACGATAAAGTTACACGTCAAAACCGAAATAATGAATCAAACAAGCGAAGACGATCTACGTTTACTGTTTACCTGTTTTTTGGTACAGGTTCTGAATGATGATGATGATGATGATGATGATGATCAAATCTAAATCATTCCACGTGTATATATGTAGGAATATTCCACAACACATATCACAATATCTACCCCTAAAAATATAAGACATGAGACACTCTGAACAGGTGACATGTGCTGCACCGTAACTTGGTCACAACAGTTCACAATGTTCATACCAGAACTAAATGACGTTAAGCAATAAAGCAAAAAGCCTAATATGACACACAATAATGAGAGTGTATATATCACCCCAAATTAAATGTTGATATGTCATCAATATAAGAAGCAAATTAGGTTAGAAAACACAATATAAAGTTAATTCTTTTATCGATGTAAAACCACAAAAGGCCATAGCTTCTGGAAATAGCATCCATTCAGAAAATCTATACCTACTGTATAAAGGAGGGGGTCACTGCTGTCACTCTCGTGACCTGAAATGACTAGTCACCAATGGAACAGAATGTTAAACAAGTTCTTCGGATCACTCTATGCACGGTAAGGTGCTGTGGTTTATCAGGAGACAGGCAAAGTTGATCTCATCATTAAACTAATCGTGACTATTCATGAATATATATATATATAGTTATCTAACATGTAATATCAGTGTTAAGACACTGTTATTCCATAATAATTCAGCTCATTTCATGTATTAAAAGAAATACATGGATTAATACATGTGATGGTGAAGTCCTAATAGCATACCAACATTTCATTAAGAAAGTTTATCAATTTACAAGTAACCACCAGTCAGATACTCTTGTTTCACTGTTTATGTAACAAGATTTTCTATCCACTACGAAAACACATGTATAGACACTTTGGACGGTAGAATGAGAAGGAAGGGCAACGACCGGAGAAGCCGGTCGTTGAGGGTGCACAGTGTTAAAAGATTACCAGGGCATACTAGGCACGGTAGAATGAGGTACTAAGGTTGTGAGGAGACAAGTAAGCGAGGAGCGAAGTAAATACTCTTGTTTCACTGTTTATGTAAACAAGCATGGTGTGAGTGGCATTCCCAGAGACCTATGACAATACCCATTTAGTCGACTAAGGTTAGGAATGTCACAATTGGGATCTTGCAAATTGAAGCCTAAACTACAGCAACATTGGCAATAACAATTGCTTCTTGCTGGCTGGTTGATTGATACAAGGGAAAACTATTACCACTCTCCTCCCTTAGGGGTTGCAGTACCAGGTCCCCTTTCAAAAACAAATCTTAGAATATTTGCAGATGTGACTCCGGGCTAGTCAAATGTTCATCAAAATCTGTGACCTCACACTACCGTCTCCAAATTAAAAGAAGTGATCTAGTTACAGTTTCTGCATCAATAAATGTAAACCTTAAGTTATGTTATAGCAGAATATATCTAACTTCATAGTATAAATCGATCGATCATCAACAGGTGAAATTGAAGAATCGGTTAGAAAGGAAGTTAAAAAAAATGTTAACTTTCATGTTCCCCTTTTCGTCAAGCATTAAAACCTTCTTTAACCATGTGTCACTTTGATCTTTCAAGTATCACATCAGCCAATTTTCACAGTAAACAGAAATGGATACATGTCTTAAGGTCCATTCAAACCACCTGTTGTGAAAAGCTCATTCCGCGATAAATATATTATTTTTCCCTCGGGTGGTGGCATTTGAAGGGCTGAGAATTCCTTTCACATCTTTTTTTCCTTCTTTTTGCACTCTTTTGTAAATGTGAGAACATGATACAAACACTTTCATGATGTTATGTTTTTTTTTTTACCTGACAGCTGAATGTAACATTTAACTGCTGCCTGCAACAGCCCTAGGTTGGGAATTAAAATGCACACACATTATTTGTTCAGTGTCCAAATATATCAATGTTGCATTTAATTGGTAAAATTATAGCATATTTCAATTTTGAAGGTAAAGCAAAGCAAAGTTTAATTTGACTGACGTTCCTATTTCACTCTCTCACATCTACTTCCACTGACCAGTGACATTTTCTTCACAATGGAGATCATTTAAAGGCATTGAAGACTCGCCCCAAACCGTGTGCGGCCATCTGAAAAAGTTAACTTTCTGTTGCTTGCAAGTGACGTTTTGGTCGTGTCGCTACAAAATGCAGACAGTAATGAAACGTGATACCTTGCCATCTTTAGCTGGACCTAAGATGTCCATCGTTGTATCGTTTGTATACTGTGCTGTGGGTATTGACCACAGCTGTATATACTGACTGTACACTAGTGTCTAATTACCAACATTAGCAAACTGTGTGTGTATTTTCTGGGATCGATGGTGGTGTCTAACACTTCTGTTACACCTCATTCAAAACTAGGTCAAATTACTGGATTCAGACGTTTCTTTTTGCGTGAGTCTTCACACCCTTCAAGTGTCCATTATCTTAAATATGAAGAGTTCATGCATATAAATGTGATGGTAAGCCAGCTTGTTCAATATAAAGGCCGCACTGTTGCACGTGGACCTGTGACCCCTGGACGAAACATGCCCTAGTGTCAAACTCAACACCGGATGTAATCTTTTATATGTTTCGCATATTGTTTTTTTTTGCTGTGGACTCTTCTGAATGCTTTGTGCATGGTTCACAACTTTTTCTTGAGCGCAGGACATACATGTTATACACGTTCCTGTTTAGTATATGTAGCATTATGTATGGACCGTACCATTCCGTAAGCAAGATATCCCGTTTCCCATGTAGTTGACGTTGCAGACACAACAGGATCCAGCTCCGTAATCCACGCACGAGGATCCTGTAGCAGCGCAGCTGGAACAGTCGTCGCCGACCAGACCGACGTTGATGTTCAAATCTGAGGGAAGAATCACCACACGAATATTATACTCAGCCAGGAACACAATATATATTATACTGTCAGGAACACAATATATATATTACACTCAGCCAGGAACACAATATATATTATACTCAGTCAGGAACACAATATATATATTATACTCAGCCAGGAACACAATATATATATTATACTCAGTCAGGAACACAATATATATATTATACTCAGCCAGGAACACAATATATATATTATACTCAGCCAGGAACACAATATATATATTATACTCAGTCAGGAACACAATATATATATTATACTCAGCCAGGAACACAATATATATATTATACTCAGCCAGGAACACAATATACAGTATATTATACTCAGCCAGGAACACAATATACAGCATATTATACTCAGCCAGGAACACAATGGAATATAAAATGGTTCTTATCTTGATATTAAGTATTAATTAGTACTTTCCACTTTTAAGGTATTTTCCACCATACGCTTCTTCCTATAGGAACTTAGCTAATTATTCTGATCGAATGGTACTAGAGTATTTCTGCATGACGACCAAAGAAATGGATGGAAGGGAGAGGAAAGATATATTGCTTGTCTAATCGACTTAGCAGACTTGCAATTAAAAAAGGTTCTTCATTTCACCTGTATCGCCATCGTTAATGGCCTCATCTCCTTGGATGTTGCCCCCTTCAGGGATACCCCAGATAATGTCATAAGGATCAATGCCATCAATCTGAAATGCCCACAAGCCCTCTTCGTTGACATTACTGGATCTAATTCAAAGAAAGGAAGAGAAACGATAGTAAACTGTGCAGACTTCTGAAAGTGTCAAACAAGATATCAGAAATGTAAACATATTTTTATGGTGTTAACAACATTCTGTCTTGTAATGATCCACATCTTGTGTGATACATGTTGTCATGGGGAAATAACAACAATTTAATAATGAACTGTATGTTGAAAGGGTATGGGAATAAGAGGAGTGAAGTCTCCACACACCTATCAATAATATCCTTCTTAAAAATATACATCTTTCTTAGATTGAAAGACTTTCGTAGGTTCTGCACCGATTTTACAGATGTTGCCATCATTTCTGCTTTCATTTTGTTCGTATAACCTAGCCCTACAGGATGGGCTAGTCGGTCTCTTTCGGACACTTTGGCTAATTCTGAAAGCACTAAATTCTTTGAATTTGTATACATATTTTGACGTCATCAAAGCGAAAAGTGCCACCAGCTTCAAAGGAGACAACAGCATCAAAGGAGACAACAGCATGATAACAGACAGCATAGAAGTAAACAACATCATACATTGCCCTTTCGGCATTTCATAATTTTAGAGCCTGAGGTCGCTTTATGACCGTGGCAGGTCGATTACATAATCACAAAACTTTCCTAGCTATAACGTACTATAATTGGAACCAATAAAGCAGATCTTCAAGCATCATAAATATAAATGAAAGTTTCCAAAGCTATTTGAAAGGTTTCTGACCCTTCCAATCGATTCTAATTTTCCTGTGGGAAGTCAATTAACAATTACTGAAAATTTCCACCAACCAATTTGATAGGCAGCTTTGAAAACCTTGTACATTAATTTGATTATGTTTATTAAAATTAAAATTTTCTGAATTTAAACACTCCTCAGTATCTGGTTATAATATGGAGGGGGTAAGAAACTCAAGGGAAAGAAATTTTGCAAGCTTTAAGCAGATTTTATCAGTATGCTTAAAATTAAGTAGCATCATTTGATAACCTATAATAACTAAAACAGTTTAAGCAAGTTTACACAGCTACATGTAAGCTCTTTCAAGGAGACACAAACCCTACCATCATTAAATGGTCAATTTATGGTGGAGATGGATTATAATTAACGACTTCCCCACACTGCTAAGGAAAATCTTATTAACATTGCTAATAACTTTTAAATTGGTTTAACATTAACATGATCATACTTCTATCATCTGCAAGGCTGAAGACTTGATCAAGTCTAAATATGACATCATCAAGCCACCACACATGCTTCAATTTTCTCAGTGGTGCGAAATTGATGCTTTCATTACTTATTTATTTTCTGTGACAGAGATGGGTTTCGTAAATGCTGACTCTAAAATATTGAAAGTCTGTACATGACTAAATCACGGCATTGGCTACAATGTCAACAGTGGTAGCATTTGACCTTTTGACCTTTGCAAATTTGCATTTGACCTTTGCAAATATGTTAAGAGGAAAACAAAGATAAACTTAACTGTGTCCCTGATACTAGTGGCTCTATGACATCACAGATTTACAGAAAGACAGCCCCCCCCCCCGATCCAACTTTTAAATCTAGGATATATCTCCTAAACCGAGCAAGATTTTTCATAGCTGTTTTGAGAAGTTGTTCATCACAAAGATCTCTGTCATATATAAAGCAAAACGTGATGGCTGGGTTTGTGTCCTGTTTGATACAGGTTAGAGTCTTACTTTGTCTTTTCAAACACAACTGCAGTTTCTTCGGCCACGGCGTAGTCGAAGAATTCGACGTTTGAGGAAGAGAACCCGATGACTGGAGACACCGGGATGGAACTCGCCCTGGGGAAATCGTTACCGTCGCTATAGATGAACTCCACAAAGGTGTAATGGTGATCGGTAATTATGACAGCTTGGAATGTAATACCCTGTAAGAAAAGAGAGACACTGCTCAATTAATGACCATATCTTTCAAATAAATCTCTTGCAAGGTAACTGAAACAGACAATAAAAACTTTGATGCCTAGCATAATGATACAAACATTTCTGACCTCTTCCTCCTCTCTCTCTCTCTCTCTCTGTCCTCTCCCAAAAAGGTATTTATATTGACAATAAACTTTACAACCAGGTTTCAGGCATTGGCTGTTATTATACCACGATGACAACGACAACAGTGGAATCATCACTGGCATGGATATCGCAGACTTGCTTACAAGTATGTTTTCTTTAATGGCTTTGCATAGTTCTGTTCAAGTTAAGTCTTTTGAAACCATCTGAAAGAGCTTTCAAAGTCAGTCAGTGATCAGTTAAAGTAATGATTGAGTACATCATCAAGATACAGACTGCTGCTGTAGGATATACACTACTGCTGCTGCTGCTGTTAATTACATTGTCTGAAGTACCACAGAGCAGTCGCCAATGTTGTTACCTTCATAAATCTTACTACATGGATGCTGCTGAGTCCTGTGATAAGATTCCTGGGATAGCTCTAAGCCTTTACCATGAGGCTCATACAAAAACAAATTTCCTATTGGAAACTTGTACTGTAATCTATGTAATTGCTTGCAATTAAACTCATTAATCACTGATAACTATCATATAAAAATAGAGTTGAAGTTTCCTATTGATTTTACAGACAGGCATGTATCAACTGGGGGAAACAGGGCCCCTGTGCTCCCTTCCCTCCCCCCCAACAAAAAATTTCATTTTCTTTCTTCCAAATTTTTAGCT
>JAIPMN010001579.1:14683-55812 GCA_020650975.1 Apostichopus californicus | reverse complement strand
CCCCCTCCCCCCCCCCCCCTGTGTCCAAGTACAAATCCATCAGTATGAGTACAAATTATACAGATGACTGTTATATGCTAGAATGTTAGTTAAGTTACAGATTCACTTCAAGTCTGTGTAGTGTGTATCGAGTACAGAAATTGCAGTTAAATACTAGATATTACGCTCACCCATGGATTTTGTTTTTTGACTTTTAGCTAACCATCAATGAGATTACCACTCAGATGCAGGATAACCATAACAGGAACATAAGACTCAAAGAGGAGAATCTAGAACTCGCCTCCAAGCTCAAGAAACTTGTGGAGCAGTATGAGAGGAGAGAAGAGGTAAATATGTCTACGATGGAGATTCTTTGCTCATATTAGAGTATTAAGTTCAGGGTTCGGGTGAGGGGTAACTGAAATTGTTGCGCTCTTTTCCGTTCTCGGTGGGAACCAGACCCACGCTTCCCAAAAGTATGGTTGCGACCTAAACAATGGGTAGCAAACGAAGATGTTTTGGTATCATAGCTCTATACCACCATTTTGTTACCTTTGTAAGAGCACTCACCATATGTTTGTGTGCATATTTATGATTGGTTGATGTTCTGTATTGTAGGAATGTGGTATCCTATTCTAAGCATAAAGTGAAAGGACATTTTGAGCAGTTAACATAAATAGTTAACAATTTAAGGCTTCTGGGTGGAGTGATAGTGACTGGACAAGTATGTGCACTGGTTACCTGTTTCCTACAGGATAAACTTCAAGATCATCCTGCTCACATATAAAGCCCTGCATGGATTAGCACCAGAATACGTGAGTAGCATGATCAGACGGAAGACCACCACCCGATCTCTCTGATCCTCAAATCAGCTACTGCTCCATGTACCTAAGTGGAAGCTCAAGTCATTCGGTCAACCATCATTTTCTAAGGCCGGTCCTACTCTTTGGAACTCACTTCCACTGCACATCAAGTCGGCACCCAACGTTAACATTTTCAAAAACTTATCTATTTTGACTGCCTTCCCTGAGCGCTTGCGCCACTGAGCATTGGTTTTCCTCTGGATATTGGCGTTATATAAATTTGCATTTATTATTATTATTATTATTATTAACTAAAGCAAGTATTTATTCATCTCCTGTAATTTACTTTCCTTTGTCCTATGTACAAACCTTACTGTCCAGTATTTTCTTGTTTTACATAGACAATACTCTTAGCTGTAAAATGTGGGTGCATTCGATTTCACTTAGGACTGTACTTCAGGTGTTATGTGTGCCATCCTTTGGTTTGAAAAAACTGCAGATATTGTAAGCTTGTCTCATTTTTTTCCACCCGGCAGCATATCGAGAAGATCTTTAAGCACAAAGAATTAGAATCGCAGTTGTACGACGCCAAATTACAGCAATCAAACCTGGCCTTGCAAGAAGAACAGGAGAGGTGTAAGAGAGAAAGGACAATTGTAAGTCATCAAACTCATATGTTGTTGAGGGCTCCTCTGGAAAGCACTGAGCAGGACTGCCCTCATTAAAGACGACAATAATAATAAAAAATATAAATAAAAAAATATCACTTCATTCCAGTCGTCTGAGATGTAACAAATATTAAAGTCTAATGTAAAAAAAAAATGAATGGAGCCACACATATATAGAATCATACATATTATGGAGAATGTATAAGAAAAAGAAGAGGAGGGGGTGGTGGGCAGGGGGGTAGGGGGGTTAGGGTAGGGGAGGGAATAAAGCCATGGCCTATTTCACTTCAACTTAGCTTTAAAAGCTATAACTGACTCTGAAGCTATAACTGTACTAGTTTAGTTTATCCTAGCTTATATGTATGGATGGGTAAATTGTGTAATAATCTGTGATATCACATAAGTGATGTTTTTTACAAAATTTCTGTTGAATATGTGGTTTTGAAGTTAGATGGTCAGGATCCATGTCAAGGTAGATAAAGACATTCTTAAGATCAGGAATGAAAGGTGTACTGATCTTGCAAACAACAGTATAGTTTTGTTTCCAGTCTGGACAGAGAAATAAAAGCTGTAAATACAACCAAACCGCCTTAAGTTTAGATTAAAGCTACGAGCGTTTCCTCAGCAGCAGTGCCTTCTTTCGTTTCTCATCAGCTACTGAGTGAAGCTGCAGAAGCCCAGACCAAGTGTGAAATGTTGATGAAGCAGGAGACACAACTGAAGGCTCAGGTGAGGAGAAAAAACAATTTACATCAAGGATCAAATTTGATGTTTTGAATCAAAATTTGATCTCGCGATTTAACCCGCGATTAAATTTGACATGATACAAAAATGATCCTTTTATGATCAAATTTGATCCATTTGATCAAATTTGATCCATTTGATCTTTACGATCAAATTAAGTATGATCACTCGTTCATAGTTATGCCATTCGGCTAATTTCTTTGCAATAATATCTAATATTTTGTGTTTTTTATCATGTGTAGTTAAAAAGGCTTAACCAAAGACATGGTATGGTATCGTTGTCTTGAACTGCTCATGTTGATCCCTTCACACATCAGTGTGTCTGATTTTGTTTTATTCACAACAATAAATATGAATAAATATGTATGTATTTTAGATCCTCCTGCAAGCAGGAACTCGCGAAGAAGCCATCATTGGCTTTTAAAAGCCGCAAGCTGACCGAAGTCAGTCTCTTAGTTTCATATTTAACGTCCATGATTATGAATTGTCGATTGTCAACAACTCTGTAACTGGACTACATACATTAATCTTGGAGTGACTCAAACTCGGGGACCTTATGATTGAAAGGCACCGGCGTTAACCACTGAGCTAACACTCCTAAAAAATATTATAAAGTTAATATTGACTTAACAAAACAGCTGTGGCAGGAAACATTCCAAGAGAAGCTCTGAGGTTGGACAAAGAAGAACACTCCATGGCAAAGAATGGGCCATAACACACAAAGAATGGACCATAACAAACAAGACATGTACCTCCAAATACACAGTACATATGACAATAGGAAATCATTAACATTAAGAATATAGACAGTTATCTTATCGCTAATTAATGTAAAGGTACCATTAACGAAGGATGAATTCACTATACATTCTGACCACCCTTCACATTCGTTCTCGATATTCAGCCGATGTTAAAAAGCCAGCAGGTTTGGTTTCATATAGTCAAATGTTTGCTTTTACTTATGTTCAATCTGCAACCATGATTTTACAACTCTCAATTTTGGCTTCTCCCACTTACACATGTGGGTGCTTAGTATCATAAAAAAAAAAACTGCCTTTCCGGCTGTTTTTAGTTAATCCTATGTCTGTGAAACAGCTTGTGGTCTACTTGAGTATTCATTGGTGTCTGGAAATAATTTACAGTGACTGACTCAATAAGAAATTAATTTGGAAAAAGTTCTATCCTTATGCAATATCACCATAACATTTGGGTCTTTGCTGATGACATTTAAGCTTGGATTTTTTTGGGCATATCTCCAAGGGATCTTCTGGCAACAATAGATTGATGCTAATTATTTCTTCTTCTTCATCTGCACTGTTGCTGCATATCAAGCCCTTTCTCTCGTTTGTGTCGTCTACAGTTGGCTGTCTACACGGAGAAATTTGAAGAGTTCCAGACCACCCTGACCAAGAGCAACGAAATTTTTCAGACCTTTAAACAAGAAATGGACCAGGTTTGTAGCTTATTAGAGTGATATGGAATGAGTTTGGAGGGTCGAATGGAGTAGAGAGGGGGGGGGGGGGAGGTTAGGTATAATGTAAATGAAGGATGTGTAGCGATGGTATAAATTTTCATGAAGCAAATTATACTTTTTTATATAACACTTTGATGTCCATGAAGGTTTGTATTTTTTCTATATTTTCATGATCATATTCACTTTTGTAAAAATATTACAGGATCACCATTGAACTGGAATTATGTAAGAATGGTCCATGCAAGCTACAGCCATTTCACAAATGCCAAAGGAATCTCATTTTACTAGTTCCTTCCTCTTTGTTTTCTTCCAGATGTTTATTTTCTTTCGTCCGTTTCTTTATGTACTCCATTAGGTTTTTAACTCTCTTGACTTTCATTCTGTTGCCTTTAGATGACAAAAAAGATCAAGAAACTGGAGAAGGAAACCAACATGTGGAGGGTGCGATGGGAGAACAGCAATAAATCGCTGCTCAACATGGCTGAGGAGGTCAGTCATGAAGTAACAGATTTATTCTCTTCTTGGTGTTTGGATTCTCATGGTGTTTCTCTATTCTTTTCTTGGGTGGGGGGGGGGTTATTTCTTGGTGGGGGTGTTTCTCTTTTTTTGGGTGGTGGGGGGGTTATTTCTATTTTTGGGGGAGGGGGTGGTGGGGGTATATCTCTTTTTGTGGGTGGGGGTGCAGCAGGAGGCAGTGTTTGAATTGGTGTAGTGTTGATCCCGAAGGATTTTTTCTCTTCCTTGGTGATTGAATTGCTATGGTGTTTTTGTTTGGTGGGAGGGAGGGGGCTGTTTGAATTTGGTGAGGAATTGATCTTAAAGCATTCTATATCTCTCTTACTCTCTCTCTCCTGGTGTTTGGATTGTTCTGGTGTTTAAGTTAGGTGTTTGATCATGGTGTTGATCTAGTGTATTATTCTGTTGCCAAGACAACTGAAATGTTAAAAGTTTTTCAGACAACAGAGAGTAGGACTGATGATAGCTATAGAAACATATTTTAACAATTGGAAGCAGGTCAATAAGTGTAATTCTACAACGACCGAATTAGAAGGTAACATTTTAAATCGGTGTACGCATTCGTCTAAAGTACTCCTTCATTTTCATGTCTTCTTGACAGTTCTACATAGAATCAGTCTCGCTTGTTGTAGCGAAACAGAATGTAAATAGTCGCTGATCACTTTGCAATTAAAGTTAATAAGTCAAGTGTTGTCTCAACCACTTGGGACATTTTGTTCTTCTTCTGCTACTGTTGTAACTTTCATCTTATACTTTAAAAGTATGAGCAGTATGAATATCCTGTTTCTACTAGATAAACAGTTCAGAACCTGTTTGCATCTGAAGCATGATGTAATCAGACACTATAGATTGGTGTCACCACTAGAAAATTTATCTTGACTTGATAGTCGCACAAGTCTTCGGTAGCGTACAATAATATATATTTTTTTCAATTATAATTTTTTTTTTCAATTTCAATTTTTTTTTTTAATATCCTTTTTTTTAATTAATTCTTGCTTCCTGTTTCTTCAACCTCCAGAGAGCCTTGAAAGAGAAAGAATTATCTGCTCAAAAGGTGAAAGTGATGAGGCTAGAAAAACTCTGTAGGGCTCTTCAAGCGGAAAGAAATACTCTGCTAGGAAAAGCAAGGAGTAAGGAAGGTAAGCAAACGTTGAAACTCGGGGCTGTCCATTACGTGGTTATTTTTTCATTTTTTTTCCTTCCAAGATCTCACTTAAAGTAGAAACTATGATCATCACATACCCAACTTCAAGTAAACTTGGAAACTACACATGTCTCCTGTAAAGTTCTAAGAGCAACATACACAAAGCCAAGTGGTTAGGTATTTGCATGCATGGCAGAGTTTGCACTTTGTCGTGGTAAATTAAGAACATCTGATGCCGAGTTCCTGGTTACAGTGTGTCTGCCGTATACGATAGATTTACTTTCATTTCTTCTCACCGACTCTCAGGTAAGGAAGCATCGCCCTCGAAAAAGCAAACGATCGAATCTGTCGGTTCCAATTCCAAGGCTGCACATCTATCCACTACCTCGAATGATCCTCCCAAGGAGGAGGATGGCACCGTCACGGACCCGCCGAAGACTAGCGCCAAATTGTCAGAACCAGCGACGGTGGACAACAAGGTGTTGGTCAATGGGGACTGTAACCATGGTGACTGTAGTCACGCCATTGACAAAAATTTTGGAAAGAGCGAGAAAGGAGATGTGGAATCGGAAACCGGTACAAACGAGGAAGGAGAAGAAAATGTCTGTTCAAGAGAGGGAGAGAGGACAACGGAAAGAGATGATGCAGCAAGGCGAGATGAGAAGGGAAGCGGCGGGTTGAATGCCGGGAGTGAGGTCGCTGGTAATTGCGAAGAAGTCGTCACATCTGAAATAGAGAGAGATGAAAAGACTGGAGAAGAGAAAGGAAAGATCACCACAGGTGACAAAAGTGAAGGGAAAGGAGTCGCAGTCGTCGGTGAAAGTTGTGGAGGTGAAGAAAGTGCGAGTAGAGAAGACACAGGCAGTGGTATTACCGACCAGACCAGAGAGAAATGTTTAGACAAACTTGACCCCAATGGGGTGGTGGAAGAAGTTAACGGGGATAATTCATTAGAAGGTACTAGTTTAGAGGTCACGGATGGTAAGAGTGAGGTCAGAGGTCAAGAGGAAGTCAAACCAAATGATGCTCTTAATAATTCAGGTAGTATAGAGGAGGGAGGTGTGGCAGCTAATTAAATTCCCTTTTTTTTTCTTTTTTTTTGTCATTACATATTTGAAGTTGGCTCTAGATGACTTTCTCAGTCCACTCAATCTCTGAATTTAGAAACAAAAACACTATCGGTTTCATCTCTTAGTGAGCTTTCAAGTAAAATTCTCTTACAATCTACCAGATCTTTATTAGTGATGGGACAGTGACCTGCAGAGGATTTCAATGGTGGGGGTGCGAAGTTTACCCACCCCCCCCAACTAAATTTGCCAATATATGCCAACTCGCCCTCCCCTTTGTGCACACCACTGTAGGACCCAGAGTTCCTATCATGTGTTGTTATTGGATTTTGATGTGAAGGCTAGATATTAGGTACTCTCTTTATTTTAGTATTGTCCTTGCTGTAGAAGTTGACATATTAGGAGACAATGCTTCATATTGCATGTAAAGCTTTGGGGGTGGGGTGGTGTGGGGGGGGGGTGCATGAGCTAAGCAACAGTTCCTGCCAGTCTGCCAACTGGTCTAATGTGCAGGCTGCAGACTCCTTCCTTCAGGTACTTATAGTGATAAAGCAAAAATGTTGAATTGTTTACTTACTACGGATTTGTTTGTAGTTAAGAAAGTAATGCTTTTATTAAATCGCAAAACCTGTTGTTAAAGCTCAGGGACTTTGACTGGACACAGATGATTTTTTGGTTGGAAGGAGGGGGGGGGGGGCGGGAGATGCAATTGGAGTTGGCAGATTTAGATATTAATCTTGAATTTCAATGCTCATGTTGCAAAAGTTTATATGAATTGTCATAGGTTCAATGCAAGATGCAGCTTTTACGTAGGGAACCCATAGACAAAGAGAAAAGGTAGTTTTCCTGTGCAAATGTGTTTGTCCTGCATTATTGACATGTCAATTTCCAACCATACTGCTTTTTATGTTGCTATATGGCATGTATCCGTTTTAGTTGGAAGAGCTACTTTCATTGATGCCCAATGCTTATCGAGTCTTTCCCCAATAAGAGTACTTTGCGAAGATAAAATAGAAAATGTAGTCTTTAATAGTGTCATTTATATAACCATTTGTCTACGGAATCATCTGATCTTGCCCTGTGTTCAGAGAGCCACACAGACCTGGAACTCAAACTGGGGAATTTGAACCACAACGTCCCAAAATCATAATCTAAGTTTCTCCAGATTGCTTTATTGTACTAAGTGAACCAACACTCGAAGAAAGAGTTGCTTGAATTGGTGAACCTTTCATGACACTTTGCAAAAAAAATAACTTTAAGTTTGTGGTGGCTTCTCTGAGAGATAACTTTATATAACATGGTATCGAATCAACTCCCTGCTTGTCAAGTTTGATGTGTTCTAGTAAAATGTTTCTAGTAAGGGAGGGTCTGTCAAGCCAAGAAAATTAAAACAGAAATTGTCATTTCTGAGATTTGGTAAAGTTGAAATAAATAAAATTTGCATATTCTAATGATGCATTGTGTTTCCTTCTTTTGGTCATAACATGAATTATTGTTTGATGAATTGTACCTGTAACTTGATCATACAATAGCAGATATTAAGCTCTATCAATACTGCCCACAAGTAGGCCTATACCAGAAACTTAAAGGTCAAATGTGCTTGAATTCCTGTAATGACTATATTATTGCGAGCCTCACTACAGGCATTTGTGGAAGTTAACCATGTGTCAAGTATACTGTACATTAAACCTATCATGTGTAAATTATCTTGTGTAAATTACACCCCATCATGTGTTAACCCTCAATGTGTAGGTTTAATTAGAAGAGGTAAAAGCATCCAGGAAAACTACCCTTTGTACTGGTTGTCAAACAGCGTCACCTCACGACCAGGTCGCACATATTTTTGGGTGGATCGCATGATAGCTTTTGGTTGATCGGTGCAGGCTTTTTGCTGGAATTCCATTTTCTTAGCCAGTGAAATACCTCTAACATAATAATCACATAGAATGATTGTGGTGGTTTGATGTCTGTTTCATGTTAAAACATAGTAAAGTATTCTGCAAAAGTAGGTCATCCTCGAATGCAAGATTCTTGTTATTGTTGTGAATGATCTGTTATTGTCGAAAGTTGTTTTATCCGTTTAAGGAACGATAAATGCACATACATTAGAACTGCTGGAAGTTTGGGTCACAGTCTCTGAAAAGTGATAAACATCGGGTTTGGAAGAAACAAGGCTCGGGAATCACTTTTTTGATGAGTTTCTGCTTCTAAAAGTTGAGTCTATCCCGAAGACATCTTATCTCTGGAAAATTATCGATTACCTTAAATGGGACATGTACATTCAGCAACTAATTTTGCCTCATACTGAATCTTGTGACAACTTCATGTTTGAAACCCTTTTTTTTCATTTTAATTTACCCCTATTTTTTTGCAGAAATTCAGGGACATGATATTGACCCCCCCATACTGACATCAAAAGTGTTAATAGCTTCACTACACATTGGTGGAATTTTTAGAATTTTCAAATGCCTACGTTTCTGTAATTTCTCTATAAAGAGGGAGTTTTCCAATTCAGATTTACATCATTCTGGGCCGTTTCACAATTTTTTTTCACGTCTTGTCACCTTACTCTATGTTGAAACTTATCACGAGTGGGTTTTAAATTGAATGCATAATTTTGACTAAGATAAACATATTCTGTGTACTGTACATGTTGCCATATTGGAAGACATGTTTCATATTAGTGGCTCAGCTCATGAAGTTACAATAATGAGAGGTGGGATTGGTGAAAGGAAAAGTTTTCTCTGGGTGATCCCTTGCAGCAAGCCTAGTGAAGACATCTACATAACCTTAAAAAAAAAACACATCAACAAAAACAAATGAAGAAAGATATGTTTGGAATTCAACACGACCATTTATTTGCCAGTGATCAATCGAATATTAATTAACAATATTACACAAAAATAAGAGTTCGGCAATTGTGATGACCATTTTGCATATTATACAATCAGCTATGACAAAACACTTAGTCCAGAAGCACCTGGAGAATCCACTTGAGATGTTAAATGTATTATAATTCTGAACTGGAATCCAGCAGTGATTTAAAACTGAATTTGTGAAACTATTGCTGTTGTTCATAAATAGTAACCTACTGCAACTAATAGAAAAAACAAAGAGGGGGGGGGGGGAGGGGGTTGAAAAGCTGCTGGTTTTGTACATTATCATACTTCATAGAGTTTGGTCTGGACACAGTTTCTGCTACTTTTGGCAAGCAACCAGCCTTGAAAAGCACCAGTATGGTTCCAGCCAGTATTTCTAAAGCCTGCTGTGAGACTAAAACATGTCTTTCTTTTATAAATACTAGTGATGATACAAGTGTAGATGCCTGTAGTAATAGATTACAATCTGAGCCAGAAGCCCAGAACCCAGTTTGCTTGTTATTACTTTCCTTACAATCCCCGAAGCAAGACCTTACGAAAATCTCTGTTTCCCTGACAACCTGTCTGACCTTCTTCCCACCTACTTCTCCTTCCATAGATCATCTGCAAACCAATCCACCCATCCCCCTCCCATCCCACACTCCCTCCCTCGGCCCATTAGAAAGCCAGTTGGGTATATACCTTTCGTCAATGGTTCACCTAATCCACATTTATGATTTTTTTTTGTAGAGTATATAATCCATGTCACTTTTCATAGTATTCCTAAATCTCTAAGCCGTTGTTTAATGATACATTCAATTGCTGTAATAATGACACATGTATTTGAGAATATCAGGAGTATCGGTCTTGCTCTGTAAAAGAGATAAGTTTTGTAAGATGGCTTATGGAAGGATTTTGTGGTGACATGAGAGCTTTACCATCTTGTTCATAAGACACAAATGATGAACCCCCCCACAAAAAAAAAAAAACCCAGCAAAAACAATAGTGTTTTTATTTTACATCAGGAATAATTTTGTCAATATTTGGTGATCTTTCGAAAAAAAGAAACAAAAACACAAACATTATTATGTGGAAACACACTGTCATGTCTTGACAATAAAATATTCTTTCGCTCATTTTGGAAACTATTTCTCTCATTGAAATACAGAATATATTCTTGCACGAGGTAGAAATCAATTGAAAATGCTTTCCACTAAGATTGAAATTGACTTCAATGACACCTAATTGTCCCACCACATCCCATCATTAAAATTTCTTAACTAAATAAATAGACAATTTCATGTTTCAATCCAAAATGCTTCTGCGCATGTGTTCTGTCAACACACACCCGCACTAAAATGTCAGCCCTGCAACCCCGGTGGTGACCCTCCGAGCCCCTGGACCATCCCCCAACACTGTACCTCTCGAGGACCTCCATGTAACTACAACAGGAGTCTCCACATTACAAATGGTACGGCAAAGGTTAACGTATGCAGTAAATGAATTATAAAAGTAGGGCCTTGTCTGTTTTTCATACTAAACCTGATTAAATCGAGGACCAGCTCAGTGCCTCCTGCCCCGACGGCGAGGGGACCTATAAATGGAAAAGAAAACAAACAGGAATGGAAAAACACGGCCCTTCAAGCAGAGAACGAATTCATTTTGTTTTACCTTAGGTGAAAAAGAGGAGACTTAAAAAGTGTCATTTTGCATTAGATGGCCTTGTTGAGTCACACCATAGAAACCTTAATATAAGACCAACTTCAGACAGTGACTTGACCAGAAGTATTTTTTTTTGGCATTTTGCACTCTTCACCACCAAATTTAAGTCAAGTACTACGCTCAAAAAGATTGCAACTGATCAAACTAGCAAAGCTACTTAGTTGGTTCACTATATGAAACAGCTTATTTTCCACCAATAGAATGTTACTTAAATTGAGAAATTAAGGATTCTGTTTGAGTCTGAACATCAATGACACTTAAAAAAAAAAAATTAGGAAAATTTTTGCAAAATACTTGACATTCCCCGTGACTACTTTTGACAGGCAACTTTCAGTCTAGCTGGTGAACTGCTGCACAGTTTTAGTGACAAAACCAATTTGAAAATTGACAGAAATCAATGCGAATATTTCATCTCGTTCCATTTTAACCCATTTTCCTTTGGATGCAAGAAGCCATTCCTGAGGCTACAACCAGAAATGGCGGTACCATTGCCTCAAGAGTGGTGACACTCCTTTTCCTTGTGTAAAAGGAATAATGTCAAGTCTCAACAATAAAGAAGAAAGCGTTTAAATACCTTGAGGTGGACCTAGACCTCCTTTTGTGATGAGACTTCTTACCAGACCTGCTACTCGCCGTACTCTCAACTTCTGAATCCTCCTCCCAGGTTTTCTCCCTTCCGGTCTCCGCCTCTGAGCTTTCTTCTGATCCACTTCCGTCCCCCTCCTCCTCGGAGGCAGAGGAAGAAGATGACGACGACCGTCTAGAACGCTTTGACTTCCTCCTGCTGTGTTCCGAACGCTCGCTCTCGCTTCCCTCCTCTATGCTATTCCTCTGGCGCTTGCGATGTGCCTTCCTGTCCTTCTCCGACGTTCGGTGACGAGAGCTCTGACTTTCGTGCCTAGAGCGTCGATTGTCTGGAGTTCTTGATCTCCTTTTACTTGAACTTTCTGACCCCCGTCCATCCCTACCACTAGTCCTGACCCGTCTACTCGATCCTTCATCACGATCTTTAGAGTGACCCCTATCTTTGCTTCTGCCTCTCCTTCTATCCCTTCCTCTATCCCTCTCCCTCTCCTCCTCCCTCTCTCGGTCCCTTTGACTACTCTTATGTCGCCCAGATCTATCCCTCTCTGCTTTCCTATCCCTCTCGTCAACCCTCTCTCTGCCCCTATCCCTACTTCTTTCCCTATCTTTGTCCCTACTTCTATCTTTGTCCCTATCCCTATGTCTACTCCTATCTTCTCTCTCACTCCTACCATCTCTATCCTCCCTGTCTCTCCTATTCCTCCTACTCTTGTCTTCCTTACTCTCTCTAACGCTCTCCCTCTTTTCCTTTCTGATTTTTTTATTATGTCGGTGACTACTATGTCTATCCCCCTCTTCCTCACTATCCCCTCCCTCATCAGAGCTATCCTCTTCCGACTCGCTTCCCGATGAACTACCCCCCTCTGAATCCTCCTCACTGCCGGACGATTCATCCTCTCCTCCCTCTGAACTTTCTTCCCTTTTACTCTTCTTTTTCTTTTTCCGTTCTTTCATTCGGGAGTCTTTCTCTGACTCTGCCTCGTCACTTTCGCTGCTCTCCTCTTTTGACATCTTCCCGACGTCCCCGGCCTTCTCTTCTACCCTTCCTTCTCGATCCTTTCTCTCCTGCTTTGAGCTATGCTTTACTCTCTCCTGATTACTTTCTGCAGACTCTTCTTCTTCCTCCTTCTCGTCCCCATCATCACCCTCATCGTCTGACGACTCCTCTCTCTTTTCCGTATCTGATTCTGAAAACAAAGAGAACATCTTTTCGTTGTGGTGATTGCAAAATGATTCCTGACAATCTCAGACTTCTGAAGTTAAAATGTTCTACCTGATTCAAGGTACTCCTGCTTCAAGGATTGTTAGGCATCTGACATAGTAACAAAACCCTTGATATTTGAAAAAAACTAATTTAAAAAAAAAAAAAAAAAGAATGCCCAGCATCGAACCATCCTGCCTCCCATGCTCCTCATATCATCGGTGATCTCAAAAGACCTGATGTTTAATGATTTTAAAATCTAACCATGGGATGTTAAACTTGTGATGATGAACCTCCATGTGCGTATGTATCTTTCTTCAGTGAATAACCAAAATAACTTTGTACACGTCTGACAAAACATCTTTCCTACAATAACCTCAATTTCCACGAGGACCTGAGTAACAACCAATACCACTGCAGACCGAATCTCTTTCTAATCCCAACTGTCCATGTCATAGACCAGGCAAACAAGCAATGCCATTTCACAACTAACGTTTGAAAAGGTGTAAAAGTTAGTGTTCAAACGATTAACCTAATCGGAATCGGGCCGATTATTGCATAATCGGAACATAATCGGAATCGGTAAAAATTACGTGGAATACCAGTTATGTCATACCGATTATTCAAAACCATATGGAAGGTGAAAATATCATTATTCAAAAACATATGGAAGTTGAAAATATCAACTGATGTATTAGGTTTGTTCTTTTACTACGCAATATTAAAATAATGACACCCTCTATACGTCTTTCACAATGTAATTTCATCAAGGTAGGCTGCCAGGGTCGCCGATTTTGCTTCCCTCGTGGTTAGGGACTTCATATTTTTCGGCACAGTAAGCATGGTAACAATACCAATTTCGCGAATTAACGAATGTGCTGGACAGGGTCGGAAATAAGCGGGGGCGACAGGCGATTCGCCCTCGCAAGTGCTAAAAAAAACCTCCTGAAGCACAATTGCGAGTGCGAAAAAGAAAAGAGAACTATAAGAAAATCGCCCTCGTTATATCAGGTGTCTCTGTAAAATTAATTGTGACATGAGTTTGCTTCAGCAGCGCGAATCGCGCACACAGTTCTCACAATCCCGCATCAAATTTGAAGCAGTGCGGGAGGGTCGCGCACAATCACCGGGAACTTACCGTACAGTCACTGTCAAATTACGGCCTCTACGAAGCAGTTTCAGTAACAGCGACAATAACCTAAAATCCCCACAAATCTCTGACCACATGATAGCCTTACTTCACACTAAGTCAACATGGAAATCTAACCTTGCCATCTGTTTATTCGCTCTAGTTGTGTCGCAAATAAAAAATTAAAATATCCATGGAAACTGCAATCTTCGACCACATGTTAGCCTAACAACCACACTAAGTCAATGGGAAATGTAGCCCAACCATCGTTTTGCCAAAAAAAAAAAAAAAAACTTTGCGTAGCTTTTTTACATACTTTCCTTGCTGCTATCGTCGCGCATGGTACCCGAACACCACACGTAGTCAACGGGAAAATCTACGCATCTCTTTATTCGCTGAAATTGTGACGCAGTTAGCTAGAACTAAAATATCCATGAAATACTGCAACCTTCGACCACATGTTAGCCTAACAACCACACTCAGTCAATGGGAAATGTAGCCTAACCATCGGTTTGCAAAAAAAAAAAATGCGTAGCTTAGTTTACAACTTTCAATTTGCTGGAAATCGGCATTTGTTTGGAAGGTATGTGCTATGTCTTAAAGAGGGAATGTTGTATTTTATATTGGATTAGTTTCTAGTTGTTATTATTTCTTTACATCAATCTGGTAACATTCTAGAGTAAGTTTAAACAAGTTACGATGGTACAATTTGCTTTTCAGTTTGATTGGCCTGAGCATACATTTACTAATTGAACTTGAATGGAGTTAAATAGGTAAACGGATAGGTATGTTTAACTTCAAGTTCGTAACATTTCTATTTGTTCATAAACGGTTTAATACTGAAAATAAGTACGAAATAATGTCGGAATGTAGGCAATATGTAATTAAAATTTACACTTTGGTAAAGACCAAGATGGATGATTTGTCTGAGATGCTTTTTGAGATGGATATTTTGAGTAACTATTCTTAGCCCATTTCAAGCCATTAACAGGTGACATACACGTCGAGGTGGTTAGGCCATTAGCTTAGCACAGTGCTGACTAGGTAGGATGTCATATTTTCGTATTTTGGAAATTTGTTTAAAAAAAAAATTAAAAAAAAAAAAAAATTCTTTCCGAGAAACTCCAGAGGTAATTTGGTACAAACAAAAGGATACCTAAGAGCCTTGTATTACAACGAAAGCAAAAGGAAACAGGAAAATCACAACAATAATTGTTTCTATCACAAACTTTATTGCCGATTTCGTATAAACGGGCTATTTTCTCTTTTTCAAATAATCGGAATCGGAACGATTTTGAAAAAAATAATCGGTAATCGGTATTTTCTGTTATACATAATCGTTTGAACACTAGTAAAAGTAAGTTGGCTTGATGTTTGATCCTAGCAGGATCTTCTTCATAAGCTAAATGTAGCTTTTTCTTTTGCTAAATGTAGCTTTAGCTTTGAAGAAGATCCTGTTAGGATCGAAACCTCAGGCCAACTTACTTTTACACATTCTCCTACACAGGCTTTCTAGTGGATAAGCAGTTTGCTAACAGTTTTATTTTATTTTGTTAACATTTGAAAAGAACAAGTTCTTACCGTATTCTTTCTTCCTCATGGACCAGGCCAATTTTTTAGATTTAATCGATTTCTCCAGCTCCTGATCGCTGTCTTCTTCTTCTTCATCTTCTTCCTCGCTCTCCTCCTGCTCGCTCTCAGATCCGTAAGAAGCCAAACCTGACAAATTACCAAAATTTAGTGTTGGAAGCAACGTTCTGGTTGTCAAATATATTCAGTTATTCTTGTATCAGGAATAGGTGAACTATAGCATTGGTCCGTGAGTTCTAGACCCACCTCCCCAGAAGCTTCTAAAGGGGCTGAGCTACGACCCACCAGACCACCGCCCCTCGAGTTCAGAAGCTTCCACAGGGGCTGAGCTATGACCCACCCACCCGACCACCCACCCACGACCTCAATGCTCAGAATGCAAGAAAGATAGCTTCGATGACGAATGTCAGGAAGCTGTGAACATTTTATAGACCGCAAAGTCCGCAAAAAATCCCCCACCAACCAACTGAAATGATTTCGCGTACAAAAATTGGTCATATCCCCTACTTTGTAGGAACTGTGGGGACCCCAGCAAATGGGAGATATACTTTAATGTTGATAACAAAGAGAGCTTGAAAGAAATGAAACTGACCAAATTGCAACTGAAATATTAGCCAGGTGGCATTATCAACACTGTGATGTTGACACATCACAGAGAAACTTGGAGTATGAGAACTTGATTTAAAGGAATCATAATTTTAGAATGAAAACATCCCTGATTCCCAGTTTTAAAGGCACTGTTTGAAGAGTCTGACACAGTTTCACATCATTAACACTAGTGGTCTTGATAACTTTTATATTAATTCAGCCTTGCTGCAGGGCATTTTGCAGCAGCTGCAGCTTTTCTTTCTGACAAGCTGCAATTAACAGAGCACTCTTTAAGCCTTGAGGTTAGTTGTGTGTTTCAGATGAGCAACTGAATTCTCAAAATGCAAAGACACCGTTGATGTACATTCTATGATATGCAACTATGTCACATCCGGACTGTATGATACGACAACCTTTAATAACATTGTGAGTTGACCCATCACTTTTCAATTTTCGGCATCCAAATGGGTGGTAAAATCGAAAGGACAGAGATCTGAAGCCTTCAATGTTCAATTCTTGTGAAGAGACTGTAGCAGCTTTAACAAAAACCATCTGTTTAACGGTTTCAGTATCACTCAGTTTACTTGCATTCTGTACTGCTTAACACAGAATGGTTCAGTTTTCTATGGCGAGTTTTCTATGGTGACTCTTCAATTTCAATATAATTCTCAACACATGTCTTTCTCTCATGCCAAACACCACTATCTTCTAAATTCATAATCATCTCAACTTTTAGACGTCTATCAGTGGCAAACTAACAGTCAACGTTTGAAGTCTGGAATAATTTCTAACCTTTTGACATTTTAACACTGGCCCTACAGGTACTGACTATTAAAAAAACTGAAATTGTTCTTCAATGTTTAGACGTTACCTTGGAGATTGATAAAATATCATGTAGCTAATTCAAAAATACTGCCAACTTACAATTTTTTTCATACAAAACCATCATCACATGACAATGTCTCTACACAGAAATAGTTAAAACGATGGAACTTACCTCCGAGACCAGAAATAGCAAGGCTAGAAGAGCTCGCTAGCTGCTTGGCTGTGGCTATGGTGCAATTGATAGATGGTCAAGTTAATACAACAAAACACTCGGCTGTGAGAAAAGTAATCTCATTGGTCAATGACATATGAATATGTAACAACCAATGATAGCCTGGAAGAGAAAAGCTGTTCATTTCTGTGAATATTCATCAGCTCTACTCTGCTGAAAGTAAACGGCCCTAGATGCAAATGAAATGATCACATTTGGAAACTGTTGGTATCAAAATGGCAAAAGAGCAGTTGATAATATGTTGCATTTGTACATCTTGACTTCAGTTTCACTGTGAAAAAGTATAAATCTCTTAACACCAAAAAGAGAAAAAGAAAAAGAAGAAGAAGAAAAAAAAGAAAAGAAATGAAAGTACACAGGTAACGAATACTTGATTCTGGAGACTTGACTTTTATTCTGCTTGTTTTAGCTAATACACTTTATAGAAATTTCTTTCTTCAACTCAAGCACGTTGAAAGTAAACTGCAGAGTGCAGATATGAATGGCCACAAGTCTTTTATTTGGTCTCATAAATACACTCAATTTGCAGAGCATTTTGGAAGGTTTTGATTCATAATTTTTATATCCATCTTTCCAAAAAAAAAAAAAAAAAAAAAAAAAAAAAAAAAAAAAAAAAAAAAAAAAAAAAAAAAAAAAGGTTATAGGAAAACATGGATTCAAACTTGAATTTACTGCACCTTTTTTTTCAATTCCTGACATATTTCTTTTGATCAATTTATGCAATTGTTTTATAAAATTAATTAAACAGCCACAAAACACAAATTGAATTTTCTGAAGAAAAAACCACTAGGATATGTCGTAAAATACAAAGAAGAAATAACAATTAGTTTTTCTTCATGCTTTTTTATTCCCATAATTTTCCCCCCAATTTATTGGCCTATAGTTTCCTGGGTTTATTCTTTTATAGAGAAAATAAATTAAAAACAAAGAAAATAGAAATGCCCTTATAAAAAAAAAAACATTCCTGATACATCCTCCATATTTATGCAATAGCTCTAAGATATTGAAATTGGTCAAACACATGTCATTTGTTTCATACATTCCTGGTTCATCCTCCACATAAGAACATTATCCAAACCTACCTTTATCCAGTTTAATTCTCTCTTTCTTGTAGACTTCCGTTGCGATCGATTGGAGTTCATCTGAAGTCACGGATAGTAATATCTCTGTCATCCACTTCCTCATCTTCAACATCTAACGAGAGGAGAAAAACATTTGTCAAATTTTTCCTTTCACATGGGGACTAAAACACATCAAGACTTAAATTGTGCCTTAAATCATCCATCAACAGTGTGTTTATTAAGTTAAATGTAGATTAAGCAATTTGTGATGGATGGATAACCAATTGAACAAAACTGTTCCCCACACTTTACAAACAACCTCCCCCCACTCCAAGCCCCCTCAACTTAAAGGGACCCATCGGAAAAGGACCCATCGGGTTTTGTGAGGTGTCCCAAATAATATCCAGGTCCTGATGGACGGTCACCTCACCATCAATCTAGTCTTCTCCTCTTCGCTGATCGGTTCATCTTCATCTTCAGACGATTCAACCTTCGCTCTACCCCCTTTCTCTTCGTTGTCACTCTCAACTTGACCTCTGACCTCCTCCTCTTTGATGACTGTATCCGATGTGTCTGCTTCTTTCTCATCATCACTGTCATCCTGAAAGTTGAAGACAAGAAACCCTTCTTTGATACACACAAAGCAGTATTTCTACTACAGCTCCAGGCATTTATACCACTTTCAAAGACAAAAGGTGAGAACACACTGCTGACAATAACTCAAATTTTGAGGCAAACCATGAAAAGTGTATGCTTTACTTGTCAAAACAAAAGACAAAAATTGTCTGACATTCTACCAAGTTCAAGTATGTATACATAACCAAATATGGAACCACTGGCAAATGGTATGGATGACAAAAATGGGAATCAAAAAGATGAAAATATAAGTTTGACTTCTCTGTCAATATCAGGATTTTAGAACAAATCTTTGATTTCCATGTGAACAGAAAGATGAGACTAAAACATTTCACCAATCCCTGTCGTTGACAACAGGACATTGAAAAATACATTGTGACATTAACTTCTAATCTGTTGTGCAGAAAAAACATACAGGCACTACAAAAGCCATGGTCTGTGTTCTATTCTAAGTGACCTTAGTCCTTGAGCAAACATAAACTTTGGTTTTATGGCCGTACATGACTTTGACATAACAAAATAAACCGCATGGACTAGTCCGGATGCATAACATTGCTAACTCAAACATATCTCCAGCCGTACGTGTTTTCATGAAAGTGTGATTTACCGCCCGCCACTGGACGACAGCCATTTCCCGACCAAACCGATGAAATGCAACCTACGTCAAATTTTGATTTCGGAACAAATCCGTCTGCCGATCCGCCACCGCCCTTTATAACATCTTCCTCTTTCTTGATCGATTCCAAGCGTTCCTTTCTCTCTTTTTCCTTCCTCTCTCTCTCTGATTGGCTCTGTTTTTCCCTCTCCATCCTCTCCAGGCCTTCTCTTATCCATGCCGGCAGCATCTTCACCTTGCTCGCATCTGATGTGATGAGACAACAAACATGGCGGTGAGTTATTTTTGCCCATCGTTACGTGTAGAGTTTACTTTAGGACCGTGCTGAGACAGTCATGCTCGCAACACAACCTGTGGCATGTTTACCGTATCTTTAGAAATGCCTTGGTAAGGGACCATAGACCATTACAACAATGGACAAACACTGTAATCTATTGATATAATTATTCAAAATGGACTAATTGTTTGTAATTGATTTGATTTTAATTACCGAGGCCACTGTCACCATCACCCATGCCTGAAGGGTCTTGAAACCTTTGATCTCTAGAATGGTGTCTTTGGTTCCTCCCATGGTGCCCTCCAGGGACGGTATCCATCAATGGTGGGGGCCTCCTATGATCAGAGTTTTTGTGATGATGATGATGGTGGTGGTGATTATGATGACCACTGGGTTCAGCGTTGTGATCGTCTCCATAGTACTGGTCTTCATGATGCATATGCTATTAGAGAGGGGGGGGGGGAATGTGAAAAAAATAAAGAAAATTATAACCAAAGACAGGCAACATTTACTCCAAAATACACAAATCTTATGTTCAACACCAGTTGAAGAATTCAAGAGAAAAAAGTTGCAACACTAGCTCTGGTCCAAGTTGCAGGTCACCAGAGCGCTCTTTGATATATATACAAATTCATAAGGCAGGACACTAATCAAGGCTACAGCCAAGGTTCAGCACACTAATATACCAGGCATGCTCAGCACACTAATATACCAGGCATGCTCAGCACATACCCAACCGACTGTATGGAACTCAAACCGAAACAATTATCCAACATACCAGGTATACTTGAATACCTGCCAATCTGGCATGAATACCGACGCAGATACCCATATCGACTGATACTCTAACAGACGGTTACTTACTTCCCGATACGGCCTACAAACCACCATGGATTTTCATCTCCTTTTGGTTTTAGATATCCTAAATAACTTTCAACCAAACAGACATTTGAATATGCTAATAGACAATACAGTAAGGGCATGGATGAATACCTCTCATAAACTTAACAAGGCCTATAGAGACATACGTGACTGACTGCGAATACGGCAGTGGGGAACAAATCTGCAGGGTGTTGAGCCACTGTACCTACCATTTACTTTTCCGTCCTTGTTGAGTAGTCTTAGAAAACAGTGAAAACATTAGGCCGATAGGTCTCTGGCCTCTCTAACGAGTTTGGGGTCAATATTAAAGCAGTATTAACCAGTAGTACCGGACTCCAAACTGGTAATTGAGAATTGTCTCTCACTCAAGGGTCTGTATGCATACTAGTACTTGGGGCACCAGGCCTCCACAAATAGGGTCGCCAATTCGCCATCGGCGAGTAGAATTTTAACTTTGGCGAATTAGAAATTGTATCACGATTGACAGTTTGGAGAGTGGCTCAAGGACTATTCAAGTAACTATACATTAACCATCTTAAATCGGTGTGCACACCTAGCTATATAGTATATGCCGAGTACTAGAGGAGCCCTAACGTTACAGAAGCCAAGCTACCTTTTGTAGGTGTTTCTACCGATGTTCTTTGGAGACAAGATAAAGAAGGCCTAGCTGTATGTACTGTACTATATTTTCTATACTACAAGTATGGAGACTTGAACAGTGATCATAGTATTTATAGATTTTTTAGCCTCTGAAGAAGATCCTGCTAGGATCGAAACGTCAGGCCAACTTACTTTTACACAGTATTTATAGATGTTAGACAGATAAATATAGACATATAGTTATTTTAATTTTTGCGAGTATAATTTTAGTCAGGGTCGCCAGATGGCGAGTACTTTTGTAAATAGTTGTCGTGGCCTGGGGGGACACTGTACTCTCACATGACCTGGGGGACACTGTACTCTCACATGGCCTGGGGGACACTGTACTCTCACATGGCCTGGGGGACACTACTCTCACATGGCCTGGGGGACACTGTACTCTCACATGGCCTGGGGGACACCGTACTCTCACATGGCCTGGGGGACACTCTACTCTCACATGGCCTGGGGGACACTCTACTCTCACATGGCTTGGAGGACACTCTACTCTCACATGGCTTGGAGGACACTGTACTCTCACATGGCTTGGGGGACACTGTACTCTCACATGGCCTGGGGGACACCGTACTCTCACATGGCCTGGGGGACACTGTACTCTCACATGGCCTGGGGCACACTGTACTCTCACATGGCTTGGGGGACACTGTACTCTCACATGGCTTGGAGGACACTGTACTCTCACATGGCTTGGAGGACACTGTACTCTCACATGGCCTGGGGGACACTGTACTCTCACATGACCTGGGGGACACTGTACTCTCACATGGCCTGGGGGACACTGTACTCTCACATGACCTGGGGGACACTGTACTCTCACATGGCCTGGGGGACACTGTACTCTCACACTATAAGTCTGCATTAAACTCACCTTCTCTTCTTCATAATGATAGTTATTGTCCTGGTGAGGATGATGGTTATAGCTACTCATACTCTGTTCAGGGGGAAGTCCCTGTGGTGGCATTGGTAATCCGTGACCATACTCAAACGTCTGAGGAGGAGGCGGTGGGGGCATAGGTGCCCCATATGGCCCTGTCATCATTGATGGGTCCAACACCGGTACCACTGGCGCATTACTACCATGATGGTATTGTTGGTCTGGTATATACTGAGGCCTCCATACGTTCGGTTGCCAGGACATGTCCATGGGCGGCAGAGGAGGCTGTCCTTGCGGTAGAGGTGGTTGACCTACGCAGAAAATAATGATACTACTAATTAATATGTAATCATTTTGATACATTCATAAAGTACAAACATCCTGAAATGATAAAGTCTGTTCATGGCACTGAACAATCAAAATAAGAGCTGAAATGAGGATTCTAAAGTTGCAGTTTAAAAGAAATTACATTAGGAGCGGTTTTTAATCGACAACGGTAAAGAGTTCCCGAGACGAGGAGCTGCAGATGCAAATGTGTCATCTCAAGAAACAGGTTGTACAAGGTTGAATGAACGACTTGAATGCACATTAACATAGTTATATCCTTTGATAATATTACAGACATAAGATTGAGACATTTTGTGAACGGATCGGAAGGCGATTTCGGAAAAAAGTTTTGCAACGGTATACACTATGATAATGGTATGCTGATGGAGAGTGTGGATGACCCATCAGGTTAATCATACATATTCATTATTTATGCAGTTCTTCTGTTCAGCTATATACAGTTCTATATAACAACAGTGGACAAATTAAAACTATACTATCCCACAACTACACATACTTAAATTAAAATATAGCGGCACCATTCAAATAGTTACCATTCGCAGGAGGAATATGCACATCTTGATGACCGTGTGGTGGAGGAGGGGGTGGTTGTGACTCCTCCATGGGTGGTAGAGGTGGTGTACCAACATGTTGCTGCTGCACCTCTTGAACAAACCCACCTCCTTTGTTCTGTTGCATCCATGCCTGAGCTAGGGCTGCCCAATCCGTGTCTATGAAAAGAACCAAACCATTCACAAACTCTTCAGTCTCATAGCATGTCTCTTTCATTAAATTACTAAATGATTCAGCACTTGAAACAAAGTCAAAATTATTTTGCAATTTTTTATACTTACTGGGGGGGGGGGGTCTGTGGAGTACCTTTTGTCAGAGACAGCAAATGTTACCTACAGTGTAAGGTTTGTACATCGAAAAACCAAACCTTTGTATTTGCATTTCACAAAGTCCTTCAAGCAACTGTAACTACAGCAATTGTGACAGAAAACTGAATGCATCACTGTTGATCCTATTATGATAGTACTCCACTTAATTGATTGTAGTTGTTGTAAATATCATTGCATAGGCTACATTCAATTCACAGTCTAAGGGCATACCTTCCTGATCAGAATTGACTACAGCTATACACAGATATTGCTGAAACATTTGTTCAGTTGTGATGCAAAACACAGGTTGTTACGACTATCTTTCTTACCTATCAACCAGACAAAACCTAGCCTCAGATACCAACAGTCCATTTGCTTAAGAAAAAAACTCTTTTGGTTGTAACTTAATTATAATCAGAGCCTATTTTTCTGTAATTTAATTTAATTTTCCCTCTAGTATTTCAAACTACTACTAACCTATTTTCTTCTTTAAAACTGGTCAAAACGTGCTTACCGTGATTAGCCTGATACTGCAGTTGGGCCTGGTGACCCCATTGCCACTGCTGGTTCCACATTTTCAAACCTTTATTCCCATCAAACCTTTTTCTCCTGGATTTACATCAAATGGTCTCTTCTGAATCAGTGAGTAGTAAAGATGCAATATTTAAAACCACGGAAGATGGAAGAGTTAAAACAAAGTCTATACTATTATTTCCCTGACAAATAAGATGATTCAATGTTTAGAGGAATCATGTAATGATGGTAAACCTCTTCCAGTTTTCTTTACATGGAGAAGAGTAGAAACAATTTCAAACAACTGTCTGAGAACAGTGACGGAGAGAGGGGGGGAGGTGTCAAATGTCACAAAAAGTATGAAATGAATAAATAAAGTCTGCCTGCAGTATATTCTCACTTTTGTAAGAAAGCAACTCCAAATTAATCCTCAGAGTACGTTCAGTGCACCGACAGTAACCTACCTGTCTACATAAGAGATTAATAACAATGATAAACAATAAATGTATATACAAAAAGCCCAAAACTTCAAAGTTGTTAAGTTCGTTTTATTTCTATCCCCCAAAACTAAACACACTTCATGTCAACGACAAGTAATTTTAAACCATTGCACCTTCAAGTTAAGCATGCTAATAATTTGAGAAAAATCCAACTTTTGCCAAAGTTTAAACTACCGACCCAACCTTATTTGTTTAATTCATGTTATCTCCAGTCTAATTTTAACATATTTAAGTCCGTACAATTAATATCATATCAACTGTGGGTCCCACTTTCTGCTTTGTACAGTGCTTAATAAAGTACAGTCAGTACATGCTAATTCAATGTTCAGTTGGTGTCGCTATCCTACACCTATGATGTAGGATGCACAGAATTTAAAACCTTATTCTGTTAGCTACGAATTGATGAATTAAGTCAATTGATTTAATAATTGGGAAGAATAGTACTTTTAAAATAAATATATGATGGTATTATAGAAACAAGAAAAGATCCACTGACTCTATGGAATCAAATATGTGTGGATAAATTAAGAAGGATGACATATCTTCTTAAAACAAATTTAATGAATGATACAATGAAAATGATATAAGCAAGCTCAGCAAGCCATACTTAATGCGCTTTGAAACTGAACCACCTGGTAAAAACATTTAAAAAAACCAAACATTAGTAACGCTAACAAGTAACATATATACATAATTTTTTTTTTAATAGTTTTTATTAATGTATATTTGTGTTTTTATTCCTGTGCTTGGTTGAGCATTCCATGGGGCATGTGCCCTTTTTGGCCCTCTAACCTGTTATTTTAAAAATCCAAAGGATATTCACATCGTAAGATTTCCTCCTCAAGCCAAGTATCCCAGAGCTTATTAGTATGAGGCTTAACTCGAACTTCTGTGCTCTGTTCAATTAACTCAAAAGTGCTGCAGTTACATTGGCCTTAAATTAGAGAGTTACTTAATACTAGTTAGGCTACAATTTGTATACCAAAATTGGTCGAGAACTTGAGCGAGCTAGCCTATGGCCTAGCTAAGTTAATGTTGTACTACTAGCAAGAAACAAACGTGACTCAAATGTAAATGCATAATATTCAACTGTAATTCTGTTGATTTTGCTAAACACTGTTTGGCCTAACTATATTGGTAGAGCTCAAGTCCTAGAGTCACACTCAGTCAAACATGAACGACGTAGCCTAGGCTGCGCCTAATGCTATACTTTTCAACACACGTACAACGATAGGACATAGACAAGTCGAGCGTAGCATGCAGTAAATAGGGCTAAATATAGGGTTACTGTTAGCCAACAAGCATGCAGTAACTTGTCAGTGTCCCTTGTTTGCTGTCATCACTCTCTAAGCGTTAGATTTTATGCCACAGCTTACATTTCACAGGGCATCGAAGCTGAACTTGTCCAAATGAAATCTAGTATCGTCAAACTGGAGGGATACTACACTTTCATGAAATCCATGGGTCGAACGGAGGTCTTCCGGGCCTTACTATGGCTTGTGTAGCGGACGATCGATCGCTCTTACAATATCAACATCGATATCGAATATATTGATTGATCACATAAAGGAGGGATTATGTGTCAGCTGATAAAGTCACCTGACAAATTGCAGCTTCTCACTAGTTAGGGTTAACAATACCGCTTTGCGTTCAATATTTTATATATGGAGAATTATATACATGTATGCAATTGTAAAACAGTGAACGGGAAGTCAACCTTGGATGACTATTTCCATCAACTTTTGATGTCACCGTGGAGCTGACAAACACAAAACCAGACCGCAGACAGAGCTATTTTTAGTGGTTAGGATGACGATGGCCAAGCTACTAAGAGGATTGACCTGGATGCAGAGGAGAAGGTTGTGGCAATTTTTCCACTTGGTGAACACTTGTAGTTGTACCAGGGAGTTCCATAACAACTCCCTGGTTGTATACCAGTACACAACAATTGGCCTGCGTTTGGCATAATGTTATACTCAGTGAGGCCACAAGTTAGCAACAAATATGTTGTACTGCTAAGTGCTAGGCCTATATAATGCTCACAGGTTTAATAAATTGATAAAGAAGTCTTTCAAAAATTATATCACAGAGCAAGCATTACGAGACATATAGGGCCAACTCCTATCTTGCTAACTCATTCCATTGTAGAGATATCAAATTTTGAACTGTATTCACTAATTAAAGTTGTGATGAAGTGAACATCAAAATAACATCCAGGCACACAATTCAGTTAATTTCCATTGCAAGGTTAATCGTTTCAAATTGACAGACATTTGAACAAAACCAGCTGTTGGGATAGACTGAATGACATCACAGGTTAGGCCTTATTGCACAATGTGCTCATCCAGATAAAATAAACTATAATAGCTATTATAGTTTATTTGAGGTATAAACTAGTTTATACCTCAAACAACAGATTAAGTTGGAAGATGGATCATTGTGCTTTGTATCATATACTTTCGTTCTAATTTGTATCATTCATCCCTGAAAGCAAGCTTAGGTTTACAGTAGGATTAGTTGTAGGAATCTACTGTATGCTAGTAACATTAAAGGCCATCATACATGTTAGGCTTGGGCCTAGGTTAATCATGTCTACTCACAAGGCACAGTTCAGTGTAGTAATCCCAAGGGTTGGAACCTACCAGACGGAAGCTTCTTCCCTTAATCCATGTTAACACGATGGATGAAGAGCGGCTTATATTAAGCTTTCTCTTTATGATTTTTGTGCTGCCAGCGAGGTTCTGTAGTAAGAAGTTAAACCTACCGAGTCAACTGCGTAGCAATCAAACACTTTGACTTGCATGTAACGGTATCATCATATATAGGGTATTTTCAAGATGTACTTAAATTATGGAAAGATATATATATGTTATTTGTGGACAAATGATTTGTCATTTAAGACTAGGTACTCACATGTTTCTACTTGTCTGAAATCAAATCTTTGTCTTATTTCATTTATTGTCATTCTCTTGTGGGTTTTTTTCTTAATATTTTGCAGGAAATCAAGTAAATTGGTCCATCCATCAGTGAAAGTACAAAGGTTTTCCACCAATGACACTAAAACAGTTGATCCTAAAGAAGTGGAATTCTTTGGTTCGGAGGCAAATAACTGGTGGAGAGAACCAAACATTCTTCTGGCAATGAATCAAACTAGAGTTCCACTCATACGAGATGCCTTTATGCATCACCATAGCGCAGGGGATGTTGCGCAGAGTAGACAGTTGGATGGTATCTCCATATTAGATGTTGGGTGCGGAGGAGGAATCTTGAGTGAAGTAAAATACCTTCATCTGTTAAAATTCCTTTAGCTTTAACATAAAAGGAATGTCAATTGATTAGAATACTTCAGCTCTACATTTAATATCTAAAACCTATCAATGGGGAAAGGATGGTACGTCATTTAAAAAATGTTGATTTCAAGTTCATTTTCTTACCACCACTCAGTGATAATGATGTTATATAATAATAATAATAATCAGCAGCGATTTTTACGACCCTTACGTGACCACAAATGTGGGAGAAGCCTGCAAGGGCTTATGGATTACAACTTATACGTCGGGTGGCTTCCAATTCAACAGTTTAACTCAAATTTGGAATCTTCTTAATTTGGAAAGTCAATTCAGTTGGGAAACAGTAGATTGCTCTTAGATGAAAAACCCACCTTAATATGACCCGGCTGGGCATCGAACCTTGGGACCTCCCGATTGCTTAGCCTCACTGCTTCAAATGCCACCGCCTTTATTCACTCGACCACAGCACCGCATATGCTATTTGTTGGGAAACGGTGAAGGAGAGGAGGGAGGGTGATGGGGGTAGTGGTGTATTATTTAGTTTATTACTACTTATGGAATTAGGAGGCTGTTCTGAATTTCAGCTGTTGTTTTTAATTTTATTTGTTACCTTTTATCAACAGGCTTTGGTCAGATTAGGAGCAGAGGTGACTGGGATCGATGCAGCCAGAGGTATGGTAGAAGCCGCTAAGCAACATGCTAGTCTGGATCCATCTCTCGATGACAGACTTCGATATCTCAATACCACCAGTAGCGATCTTGTCTTGACAGAAGCTGAAAGGTTTGACGGCGTCGTGGCGTCTGAAGTGGTCGAGCATGTGTCAGACCTTGAAGGCTTTCTTGGGGACTGTGTCAGATTGACCAAGGTAATTAGAACACTTATTTGGTGGGCGTAGCGAAATGGTAGTACAAGTTACTATAAAATCCCCCCTAGAATAGGCCTCTAGTATGCGGCAGGCAGAGATGTATCGATGCACTCTGATGCATGGTGGGCATAGTTGTAAAATGCTTCTATCACTGAAGGATAGGCTCAGAGTCTGAGCTATCTTTTAGTAATAGAAGTGAGCCTCACACTGGGATAAGATTTTTTATTCTGACATGTTAAAGATGAACACAACTTAAGCATCCTGCTGAAAATTTCATTTCATTATTTTCATACCGTTTTTCAAGACATGTTCATTTGAAATTTATACATTTTGTGCTGAAAGTGAACTTGAAACAAAGAAGTGTGATAACATGCAATGGACGCACAACAGAAAAATATTTTGTTTTTACTGTTTCTACTTTGAAGGTGCATGCATTATAACATGAATGCACCTCATGCTCATTGGTAATGTATAAGCTCCACAGTCCCTGCGGGTGGAAGTTGAAACTGTACCCAATCCAAAGCATGAACAATAAGAGCAAGGGCGAGATAACAGAAAAGCAATCTATTGTTACGTTGGGGTGCTCCGGCTGAATTAGTTCAGGGCTCCGTTATAAAATAAGTAGAATTAACAGCAGATAAAGAGAAACTCCAGACATAGATATAATTGTAGAATATAAGCTTTATATATTCTGTGTGGCGATATTGTTGCTGGAGTGTATCTGAACTACACTCTCTGAAGTCTGGAATGCTAGTCTTTCTTCATACTAAAAAACTACAGTATTTAAGTCATGAAAACTTCCTGTGAATGGGCAATAACCTCTCTGTGACATAAACTCTTGGTCACAGAGTCTTTTACTTATAATTACTAAGGCACATAGGAGATGGCTATGACTAACCACATTTGTATACACATGAGATGCAACAGGTTGTCATCTGTGGTTAAGCATGAATATTTCATGGAATTAAGACAAAGGGGGCTTCTACGAATATGATGTGGGTGAGGGGTGAATAAACCTGGGAACAGGAAGTAAGTAGTTGCTCTTAAGACAAAGAGGCATGGAAGCACATGTTTAAAGTAATATGATGAGGATATAACTACATACTACATTACACTATATAATGTCCTTGTACATCCATGACATCAGACCAGTTTGCTTCAAGTTCCCTTTTGGTCCAAATGTTTTAATATATCTGGAATAAGGCATGGAGACAAACTAGACAGTTTTATGCAAGTAACATCAATATACTTAGATTAAGTTTCTCTTTCATGCCAAGAATGAGTTTTCAATTAATGTTTTCCTTTAAAGAACTTAAAGGCACTGTTAAATTAGATTTGTAATCAATGAACAAATCTGCTTTGAAATTTTTCACCATGGTACTACCATTTAAAATAAACTCAGTAAATGGTACTTTTTTCTCTTTCATACTTTGGAATGGAGGCTTAACCATGTGATTGTATTTTGTTATATTTTACCTCCTAGCCTGGTGGATCAATTTTTATAACCACCATTAACCGGACTTGGGCAGCCTATGTCTTGACTATTGCACTAGGAGAATGGTTAGGTCCAGTCCCAAGTGGGACACATCAATACCAAAAATTTGTCACACCAGAGAGATTAAAACAGATTCTTCAAGAAAGTAAGTTATATATAGTATGTCCTATGTCTTCATTCATGTTGTAATGTTTTGTTGGATAATAACATAAGTTAAAAAGAAAAGTTAAGATATTTCCAATAACTTAATCTTGCTACCTGAGTAGGGGGGGGGGGGGCTGTCCTGAAACATCTACCATTACATGTCCGAGATTTAATTCAAGCAAATTCTCCATATTATTGAAATATAATCTTTAAAATTTCATTTAAAAAAAGGAAGATATAACCCACTTTATATTACGTTTTTTAACAAACTGAATTCAAAATAAAATACATTATTGATGAACTTTAGGAATTTGACGCTTTAAAGATGTACTATTCCAAGCTTATAGGAAGCTTTATGTATTGAAAGATTCAGTGCATAGCCTTTGCTTTGGTTTCTGATTGAGAGCACCTTTATCAAATCTCTAAAAAGTTAAAACAAATTTTTTGTAAAAGTTGGTTAAAGGAGTCATAATTTACATATTTTCTTTTCTGTTGCAGATAATTGCGAGACAAAATTTCTTCGGGGACAAATGTACAATATTCTGACTAACAAGTGGTCTTGGATCAGCAATACATCTATTTCCTATGCTCTCCATGCCATCAAAACTTAGAGAGATCAAAACAGAGACTGATCGAGCAATTTGTTCCTGCCCTAACAGATGTCAGGAAGTACACAATTAAAGCTTTTGAGACAAATGTGAAGATTTGTTAGAGGATGGTATAAAGACTTTAATGAGAAAAAATAAACAATTACCAGATCACAATGATTTTAACTTTCTCATATTTAATACGTCCTTCTATTCAAGATAAAACATGTATAAGACATGAATAATTATGTGAAGAAAACTCGGATCAAGCTCAACTTGTTTTAATTTTCCAGGTGAATAAAAAAAGAACATTAAAGAACCGTTTCTAAAGTCCTCCATTTTGTTTCCCTTCTCTACAATGTTCATGTACAGCTTAACTTTCTCTATTTTCACAACTTTTGATGTTAAAGTTGTTTGATTAAGCGTATTGAATTTAACCCACGCGGCATTGATTTACACATTTCCTGATGTAAGAGAGCTGAATGTTTGTTTTTTCAGTCCTCAAGTATGACATGTTGTGGCATCTGGTTGAGATCTTGTGCTGTAGACAATTTTTAAAAAAGGTATTAAAAACATGGGATGTTTATTTGATGTCATGATAAGCTATGAAGGTGCACCGCTAACAAGGATGTGCTCAGGAATTTATCAGTGCCGGGCACATTTGCGCAATGGTGTGATCCACGTCCTGGGGAGGGGGTCTCCTGGGGGGGTGCCCCTCCTCTTTGGAAATTTGTTTGCTTGAATGGTAAATGGTGCTCTCTTTTTTCCTATTCTGGCGCTAACGTCTGTACTAAGTATTCACCCATATTTTGGTAATGGTAAAATTTGTTAAATTAATCATAAGAAAAAGTGCCAGGCGGAATACTGTTTGTGCTGGACAGCATTCAGAACTATCGAGCACGGCCGCCTGATGTGAGCACATCCCTGCATTAAAACGAACAGGTATGCCCCCTATTTATGTAAGCACAGCAAGGTTTCACTTTGTTAGTGCCTCTAAATGACTTTTAAGGAAGGACTTTTACCTTAAATATAGCACACAAGACTGACTAGCTATACAATATAACCACTCTGACAGTCACGCAAAAGCTACATCCATTTATAATCCTTGCAGTACAAATTTTTTTCCAGAGTGCCGAAATTTGTCCCAATTGATCTCATTTGTCGTGACACATGAGGACCAGCACTGTAGTATGAGTACAATTAGAATTCCTCTTGATATTAGTACAGTGAAGTACAATGATTTATGTGCAAGTTAAAGTACTTAAATTTGCATTAAAGTTAAAAAGTTGAAGGTTTACAGTCTGGTTTGAGGCCAAGGCCCCCTCACATGACTTTACAACACTAAACCCTTGGTCATTGGTAACTTGTCACACCCACACACCAAAGTGTGTGTACAATTCAAACAATCCATCCCAGGGCACTACAGTGCATCACATCTACATGTCCCCCGGGGGATTTCCCCTAGGGTGCAGCCACAAACTACATTTACAAGTTATCTTGCAAGTACCCATTTGTACACCTGGGTGAAGAGAGGCAATGGAGATTTTAAGTGCCTTGCCCAAGGACATAACATAATGATCTGGGTCAGGACTCGAAACTGCAATCCTTACGTTGCCTATCCATTGTCTTGACCACTTGACCACAACAATCTCATTTAATACCTACACTAGATTTCCAAGAGGACTAGTATGAGTACAAATCCATGAGAGTGAGTATGACGCACAGACAACTTCTGTATATGCTAGAATCCAGGGATAAGTACAGACTTTATCCAGGTCTTCGTGTGACCAACTCGCACATTGCTGAGAAGTCCTGGCCTGATTAGAATGCTCTGTGCCCTTTGAAACGGTATCCTGCAAACAGAGGTGTCAAAACAGACCTATTTTCATTTTCTCGTCACTCTTCAATGCCCCAATAAAGTGTTCTTTCAGAAGAGAAAACAAGTCCTTTTCAAGTTCCGGCATGTCGACCATTCTCCGAAATTTCACGTCCCTCCAGTTCCAGTCTAAAATCAAATAACGTGTCTCTGTTGTGTCCAGAGCGCCCTGGGATATTAAAGCTCCGATCCTATTTGGAGTCCCAACGGCAAAGTCGATGTTCTTAGATGCCAGAAGCTTAGTTTGATCCTTCAACTGCAGAGGAAATAGTGAAAGGGATAAAGAAAAGTATTGAAAATGAAACATTTGATCGGTAATTAAAATGAGAAATGTCTGTTTGAGGTGATATAAACCAATTCAATTATGGCATCATTAATCCAAAGATTGTACCAGGCAGAAAAGAATGCTTTTAATTTCATATTTTCCCCATCAGGATTTGCTCAAAGTGTGATTCCTTATTAACTTTATTCGAAAGAAAATCATGTGAAACCAACAGAATCATGTTGACATGATAATAAATAAATATAATAAATACCATATATTAAAGTGCTGTTTTCATGAAATAAAACATGCTCAAGAGCACTGTACAAAAGAACCAATACCTGGAATATAAAATTACCAATTTTAAGAAAACTTAAAAGTAATACCAACAGCAGTAAAAGTAAAAACATGATATAAGACAGGGTTATAAACCACAATAAAGAACATAAAAATATAAATATACATAAAAATGGGCACAGTAATGTGAATAAAACAATGTAATGTGAATAAGATTAATGCCCATACTCAAGCCTAAAAAGATGATCATATATATACCTTTAAATGTTTGGCAAATAATTTAGCAGTTGAGCACTTCCCTCTAAAAGAAACAGAATCTCTGTTCAGTTCCACAGCTCTCTTCCCAGATGAAGTAACAATGATCAGTTTACACGACTTCTTACTCCCGGCTTCTTTCACGACAGATTTCCAGTTCAGTATAACTGAGCTGAGATATTCAGATATCTTTAACTTGGTTTTGTTTCCTTCCAGCAAAGAGCTCTCTGGAGAGAGAGAAAGACATGTAAGATATGCTGTAATTAATAGAAAAAATCATTTTCTGAGGCACGATGCAGGCATCAGGTTAGCAAGAGTTATGACTTAAGTTTGTCTTAGTATTACTTAAAGTATGAGTCTGACTTAAGTATGACTTAAAGTGTGGTATGACTTAAAGTATGACTTAAAGCCTTGTTATATTCTTGGGTTAATCGGACTGTTGGGTTACATGGTCATGGTACATGATCATGAAACTGAGATGAAAGTTTTGAGATATAAAAAGTATTGTTATTCGAACCTTGCAGCATCAACCAAACTTTTGGCTACCAGCCAAATTACAAGTAGTCTAACACAGCTTATAGAAGTCAGCAGTTGATACTGTGCTTAGTACATTTGATGACGAGGAGTGCTACAGCTATTTTTAATATAATTAATCAATATATAATTATCAAAGACATGATTGAATACCACTGTTGGGGGTGTCATGTCATGTGAAATTTAATTATATAACTCACCCACTTTTTTATCTAATTGGGTATAAATTGTTTCCTTACTTGCTTAGAACTGGATGACAGTGTGTGGTCAGTTTTAGGCCAGTGATCAGTTTGAAGATATATAACAATGCCTATATCACAAAAGCCTATCTCACAATGCATGTACTGTAGGTATGAGCATGGAGCTATTAACGAAAATAGCTCCATGGTATGACGTAATGCAGACCTAATGATATAGCTAAATTTACAAATTAAGGGAGCTATAGGTAATCTGGTCTCTCGGAGAGGGGTAGGGGAGAGGGAGGGGTAGGATATCCAGAGTTTATACCATATATCAATGCTTAAGTGTAAGACTTGTAGCTATAGACTTAAAAGGAAGAATGATTTCTTGATAGCATTTATCAACCTAAACAATCTACAATTTACCTTTCAAGTGAATATCATCTTGTTCTACTGTGCTCAGTGAGCCTTTCCCAATTTTCTCCAGCCATGTGTGAAGATCTTCTAGAGTAGCTGGCTTGTCTTCCCGTTTTGCCAATTTCTCTGTAATCTTTGGCTGGTTAAAGATGAGAATTAAATAAACGTGAGAGTATAATTCTAATTTTGAATATTCTGTTCATTACATTTTGAATTCTTCTGTCACTTCAAGTACTCCCTACAGTAATTGTGACTTGATACTCTGTTTTTACAAGACTTGATCTTTAAAAAAACTTTTAATAGTCATCAGTGCTGCCTCTAATACTAGCAAGATAGTGATCATTTCCACCACTGTTCACACACGAACTGTAAGCACAGAGGCATCACAATGGATCGGCAACTGGACATGGCAAGGGGGATGGGAGGGATGGGCAAGTCTGGCAACAAAAGACCAGCTGGCAATGACTACTTCTGCAAGCTTGTGGCATTGCTGATGACCTTTGACATGCCTGAGAAAATAAAGTGATTTTTAAATTGCAGTACAAGTTCTACTTTGAAGTGAACATGTTTGAAACCTTAGAGGAACTTTTTGGTGTTTGCAATATTGTCATACATACAGGCACTGACTAGCCAGAGACGATTGGTACTATACTGTACAGTGTAATACTCTAAAACTGTAGAGCACACAACTTTTGCTGTTTGCACACAACTTACACCTACACAACTAATTATTGTTGGATTTCTCTATCATAGTATCCTAGTACTTAAGTAGAGACAAGGCTCTCAGTTTACACCCATACTGCCATGAGATAAATTAATCACAATTTTCAAGGATAGAAATAAAGTAGACACAGGAAGCCTCTACATACTTACCCTCTTCCTTTTCTTCTTAGGTTTTGACTCTTCTTCGAGGGATTGTGAACCTCTCTTAAGATCCTTTAAATCTGGAGGTTGCTCCTCTTCTGTTAATAGAGGATATAAGTTACATCTATGGGTGTATTTGTTGACTGCTCTTATACTATTGGGAATAATTTATCCAGCATTGATTCGCAAAATGCTATACAATATGGGCAAATTAAATGCAAAGAAGCATAACAGCTGTTTTGTAAACAGGGATCATAGTACTTTGTAAGAAACAAAATGTCAGAAACTTGAAAACTGCTCCACACAATTTAACACTAAATTATTTGTTATCCTAAAGCAGAAAATTCAAATGAATCAATCTTGAAGTTGAATCTTTCAAAATTCTCCTTCCATTATTATTGCATTCATTGTGTCAGTAATTGGCATACATCATCTATTGAATATACAGCACCAGAGCAAAGGCAAGATGAAACTATACACTTGAATGCCAGTAAGTGGCTTTCAGTACCATTAATTCCTTGTTCAATTCAGTGTGACAGAACTTCATAACATAGACATTATATTAAGTGCATACTAGCCTAGAACAAACTGTGAGTGAGGATAGTCTAGTAGACCTGTGTTGATACTAATTACTAGCCTAGCTTGAAATTTGAAAGGTTGTACAACATCACTACAGTGATCTATTTACCAACTTCACACTAACTCCAGTTTATCAAGCAATATGCTTCTTAAAATGAACTAACTGTTGTACACAGATATAAACCAAGTTTTGTACACAGACCGGCATTAGTATTTTCAAGTTTTGTATGAAAACTGAAATTTTCGTGGAACCAATCACTGCGATGTTCACTCGATTACCAGATTGCAATTTTGCGAGAAAAGTATACAGAAACATACGGCGAAAAATTTACCTTCAACTTCCTCACTGGAAGGTTTTGAGTCAATCCACCATTCATCGTCTAAAGTATCAACCATTATCACATACAAGCTTATTTTTATGCTGATATTCGTCAAGGCGTGCGTTTCCACTTCTTGGTGTAGTTAGAGTCGCACACGTGTATTAATGTTACTGCTTCTAGTATCTATTGATGCTCTAGAAAACTGAACTATATCACTAGTTTGGTACAATAGGCCATCAGCTGAAACTCAAAAAGAGGCTGTAAAATCAGTTTCGTTCCAGCAACACTGGGACTAGATTTTTAAGGCATATTTGGGTAGTTCAATACATCACAGACATTATATCAAAAGTTCTCCAAAAAATTTCCTGCAGTATTTTCGTAACGCACCCTCGAAATTGGGTATGTTATATAGACATTACGTGCTACGATGCTATGCATTTGGAATACCCTAACGGTTAGATTTGGTACAGTGGTGCATACAAACCACTTTGTTCTTATATAATGTTTAATTACGACTGAAAAATGTATTTTGTATAATAGTTGGGTCAGGGTTTAAGAATAGAGGGAGAGGATTCTGGGCTAAGGGAGGGGTGTTTTCAGGCATTACAATTGTGCCCCCCCCCTCCAATTTCGCAAAAATGGTAAAAGTGCACACTCTCAACTTTGAAATATGAAATACAATTTTTACACATTATAACTTAATAAGGGTGTTAATTATACAAATGTACCACTTTTAATAAACTCAGATGTAATGCTTTGTAATAAATCAAATATTTTTCTAATTTTTTTTCTCTGTTTTGAATGCATTTCGTCTGTGCATGTATGAGTAAACATACACATATAATGAAAATTTCCTCTCCATAATTGTTACACTCCCCATCCCAACTGTTTTACACATGTGACCCCCTCCCCCTCTACTTTACATGTTGCTAAATCCCTGGTTACAGTGAGATGTGCCAATCCCCAACGACTGCAGTGAGTTATTTCTATTGTATAAATCAATATATAAGTTGGCACACTAAGACGTCATGGCATATTGTAGATGTGAAATAAAGTTATAGCCGGTATATATCCTTTACCATAGTACTCCTTCTACAGTCTTCTGCAAAACTAGGTACTTCCTCCCTGTTATGTAAACGACATGTAAATAATTCGTATTCCCGCAGAGTTTCCAAGGGAGTTAACGCATAAAAGAACAGATGGACGAGGTTTCGAATGGTATTTTGAATAATAATAGTTCTATATTCTACAAATACTGTAATATGAATAATAAAGGTAAATGGTACAAATAAGTGAATAACAAAGACAGTTAACTTAAGGCGCCAGATAGAAAGAAATAACTTATCTATTAAGACTGGGTCTGAAGTCGATGCATTCAATGGTGTAGTAGAGCTGGGCCTTTGCGATGATTCGAGATAACGAGTGCTTCATCAAAAGGCGTAGCGCGGAACTACTAAATGATTAAAAGTTCATCCAAGGACAGTTGTACTAGTTATAATGGGATCCACTTCAATTCACTGGATGGAAGTCAGATATGGTATGGAAAAGGGAAAGTCCATTCCGTAGTAGAAGTGAAGATAATTAGATGTAATGAAAGTCACTAAAGACTTGAATATCCTTCAGTCAAAACTTAAACAGATGCACAGAACGTATTAACAATAGGAATAAAACAGGTAACGCAATGTTATGGCAAAACAGGGCCAGAGGCGATGGTTCCCCAACAACGGTATATCTGATTGGTATCAGGACGCGGTACTTGCATCATCGTCATAAGTAAATGTAGTTGTGAATATGCAAGGGGTAAAGCATGCCCATAAAACTCCCCTCCCCCTCCCCTCTCAGAAAAAAAGAGTGTGATTTGAAGAAAATGTGGATATTTATCATTAGGTTTCTGGTAGGTAGGGTAATCTACGTAGAACTACTAATAGTTAAAATAAATATATGAATAAGATCATGTTTTCTGGTTCCTTTAAACTCTGGGGAACAAAATAATGACAACATGACTTAGGAAAAGTTAACCCTCTTCACAAACTTCAAACTTGAATAAAATTTCCGACCAAGATTTCAAGATTTAATACCATCACAGTTCATCTACCCCTGCATCAACAATCTCAACATCTTCTTGGAAGTTGCTGCAATTTCTACATTTACATAGGTCTGTACAAGGCAGCTGTGCATTCAAACAGTAACATCTTCCTTTTAAGACATTTACTGAGTCTACAGCTACAGCTGACACACTAAAGCAAAATATCTGGGGCAGGTGGCTTTGTTATCCAAGTGATTATAAGGTCATCATTTTCAAGTTTCCATCCATGTCCCTCTGGTGAGAGTGCATCAATCCTTTGCTGTAATGCCCAACTGTGAATAGCAGCCTGGTAGGTGCAGCACTTCACATGCTGGGTCAAAGCATCTTTTGTTGGTGGTAAACTCTGCTCTGAGGATGGAGATGAACAGAACACCTTGTACCATGAAATTGGATATTTTTGAGTCTCACATTTTAATATGGGGTACCGGTATAATTACAATTCATCTAGAAATATGTTGCAAATTACTTTAAGAATTTCAATGGAAAGATTTACCTGTTATTGCATCTCAAAGTGTTTAGAGAATTTTTTAAATTTTTTCTTGGGGGAGGACCCCCATATATCAAAGTCCTAGATCAAGCCCTGAACACTCAATGAACCACACATTGAAGACAGTACTTTACCTTTCAGGATCTGTATCAGTCTTCCTTGTCAAGAATTGTATGTAGTTCCTATAACATAGAGAGTGGTACCTCACTTCAATGGCAACACAGTCTTTCCCTCTAATATGCATAAAACTGGGCTCATCTTTTTTCCACTAGGCTGCTTGTCGAAGCAATCCTTTAATAAAACGAAATAAAAAAAGCAACTTGTTTTGCATTTTCTGTTAATAAAAATGTAAGTTTGAACAAGTAAGAATTAAGACAATTTCATTTATATACCACGTGATCTGCTCATCTTCTTTGGACGAACAAAGACACATGCCAATTTTTGCAAACCAGTGTCATGCAAAGAAGAATTAGAACAGGATTTTTTTTTGAGCTCACATTATCTCTTAATATTATGGTTCAAATGATACAATGGTAGATTATATCTGTTACAAATGATAAAGGAGTCAGATACTTGTTCATTTTGGTAAAGCTAGACAGGCTGACCATAAGACCTTGCAAACCTAACCTTATTCCACTTTTGTTACACTTAGTTTTCTAACTAATATAATATCTCTATCATTCAAATAATAGGCGACAGTAAGAAAACTATGAAGCCTGTATTTAACACCTAGGCTAGTGCCCCAGAAGGACAATTTGAAACACAGTTTCCATGCCTACCCTTAAATAATAAAACAAATCAGATGACCATGCCACTAATTAAATTATGTTCAGGTCCAACACTGTGCCCTTTGAATTGGATTCTATCCCTCAAGAGCTCCTGATGTTGCATTATGCAACTTCTCTTAACACTTCAACTATGCCACAGAAGTGCAAGTATAAGTCGTGTAGTATGCTTAGGCTTACCTCCATCGAAAGTCTCTGCCTACTGCAGCTTGTCCTGCCCCCTTTTGCAACGCCGAGTAATGTATGAGTTTCTTTTCCCACATATAATACATTGTACAGGCAATACACCAGAGCTTATGCTTGGTTGCCTCGATCTTTTCCGTCACTTCTTCGTTTCAAATCATATGGGGTCTCCTCTGGTACTGTCCGTTTTCTTGCAGCAATTATGCGCTTGCTATCATTAATGAACCGCATGTAACACGTATCGTGGAACCCCATCATACTATGCTGTTGAACACACGCTTGATCGTAGTAGGCCATCGAGTAACCCAATGTATTGGATTATTTCGGTGATGTCATTGTCTCTGCCGCTGAGATTAAGACAATCTTTGACGCAGGAAGTAACTTTAGTCCATCGTTTATGCGTCAGTGCCTTGACTGCTTCACATTTTACAGAATCAATGTGCATTAAGCACTGTAGATTTTCGTGTGTCGGAACAGACTAGCGTCCGTGGGAGCCGCCATGTTTGTTGTTTTCTACAAAGATTGCACTCAGAACTCATGGCTCATTGGACTATTCATACCACATGATACAGATATCTCACTGGCGCAAGACTTTTGAACGTAACACGGCAGGTTTCATAACATACGCAATAAAAAATATAGTTCGATCTTTCGAGCGACATTGTAAAAAAACTGCAGGAAAGCACATGGAGAACTTTTGGATCATTAATCTTCATTAATTTATGTATTCAATACTCTAGAGAAATTTTAGTCCCGCAGTTGCTGGAACGAAACAAGCGAATTTCGACCTTCAGCTGATGGCCTACAACTGAAGGGTACGAAATCCCACCTTGCCATCAGGTTCCAGTCCGTTTCGTCTTTATCGATGTTTAAAGCTGTTTACCATACGTTACAACTTTGAATGATTACATAATCTGAAATGTAGCAAAGGTTTTGGAGATAAAAAGTGCATATCACTGAGGGGCTGCTGAATAGTGAGGGAGCCCAGGGTTTCACTCAGTGGCGTAGGAAGGTACTTTTGAGTGGGGGGGGGGGGGNGAAGACTGATGTCCGGCCTGGGGGAGGGGTCTAAGGGGAGGGATTTTTTTTGCATTTCCAGGTGGCCTCAGATGCATTTTGGTGCAATATAGCACACTTCAACACCCACCCACTCCATTTTGTAAATAATTTTGCATTTTCACCTGGCCTTAGATGCAATTTGGTGCTCGAAATGAGATTTTTTTCTCATTTGGAAATGAAAAAGGGGTTTTCTGACTTGCGGAGCGGGGGGG
>JAIPMN010001579.1:0-14673 GCA_020650975.1 Apostichopus californicus | reverse complement strand
GGCGGAATGATACTTCCGCCCCCCCATATTTTTCACTGGGGGGGCTGGTGCCCCCCAGCACCCCCGGTTCCTACGCCCTTGGTTTCACTCCTCGGCACCCACCACCTTCTCCACTTTTCTCGAAAATTCTCAAAAGAACCACTTTTCAAATGATATGTAAAATATGGTGTTTTCATTAATGAAAAGTCATTTTCTCCCACCATATTTGTAATGCAGAAGCACCCACAAGACTTTTGGTATTTAATTACAACATGACCTTTTGCTGAGAAATTTATCTAAAAAACTGTGATTACAAGTGTTATTTTCTTTTGTCTGGAGTTAACAAATTGAGGTGGCATTTGGGTGGAAGCAAATGAGGGTCAAATATAATAATGCAAACCATAACCTTATCTGGGCTTACTCGAGTCTAAGGAACCTCCAAACTCAGAAAATAATGATGGAGAAGAGTAATATTCCCTATCCCAAACTGCTGTAGCGGCGTAATTTGACACCGCTACTCTTTCCGTCAACTGTTAGCGCTCTCAATTACCTTTGTGGTATCATTAGTTCGAACTTTTACCACTTCGACTTTCGTCTTCGACCGCTCAACACGACGAGCTACTGTACCAACAACGTTAATCGCCTTCATTAATCGCCTTATTATTACTTTCGATCGGATAATTCTTATCAACTTAGGAAACGTTCTTATCCGACCGCTATAGATATATTTTATTGGAACCACATTTCTTTACATTAACTTTTCGTATTTTTGTGAAGGATCTAAACATAATTTTAATTATGGATGGATCCTGTATTTTCTATCAAGTTATTTCGCAACGGACCGACCCAGTGGACCGGAGTTATTTTTGCTGTGCTAGACGAACTGGTGAGTAATAATTTTGTTTAAATTTGTTACCGCCAAACTGCAAACGAACCAATGTGTCGCTTCATACAACCCTTTATTCTCTAAATGATTTCAAACTTAACTTCTCTGTACTAGTAGACTTGCAGGGTGTCTATTGGCTGTGACATGACCAACAAGAACAATAGTAAAGCAGTTAAATCTTCTCTCTAAATTTATTACAATGAAAATTAATATACAATACAATGTAACATTTGTTCAGTAACTTTAATCTCCAATAAAATATATATATTTATTGACAAACATCACATATCAAGCTAAAGGAAAAATTTTCACTGGTAAAAGAATACAAACTTTGAAATTCTATATCAAGGTGAAATGTAACTATTAAGTACCTTGTCACATGACTCAGTAACATACTACTTAACCATATATCACAGCTAGGGGTATATGAAGAGGTAAGAAGAATGTTACCATGTCACAGCTAGGGGTAAGTAGGGGGATAAGAAGAATGTTAACCTTGTGTTATAGCTAGGGGTATGATGGGGGATAAGAATGTTAACCTTGTGTCACAGCTAGGGGTATGATTGGGGAATAAGAAGAATTTTAACCATTGGTCACAGCTAGAGGTACTATGAAGGGGGGGGGGCCGATAAGAAGATATTTAACCATGTGTTACAGCTAGGGGTATGAAGGGGGTAAGAAGAGTGGTATTTAAGGATTTTCTGGTAGCTAAAGTTGAGTACTCAGAAAAGATTGCAGAAACTTTTCTGACTCAGTTGGTAAAAAGCACATCCTAATAGCATTTTGTACAGCAAATGATATAACCTTGTGTTTAAATTTTGGTCATATTTTGTAAATGCATCAGGGTAACAGCAGAATGAATGAGATTAGGGCAATTCGGCTGAAAATGTCTTTGTTGTTTTTTTATCATATTTCAATCATTTATCCACAGAGGGAATAACATTTCTACAAGAAGAAAGTTGAATTTTGATGAAATTCTAAATACAGCGAACATTGACGGCTAAGTGAAAATTCCAATTGTATCGGCTAGATAAATCAACAAGAAATTAAAACTAGTCTGCCCAGATGACATCACAGACCACCAACTTGTGATCAAATTCCTGGTGTAAGAGAAGGTTTAGCCAGTAAAAATAGTTTACATTCATTCAACCATACATATAAATCTAGGGGCAATATATTGATATGGGGTTATCAACTAACAGTGTAAAATAGATTTTGCTTCAATACAACTAGTCTTACATTGTCTGCTACCAGTATAATCCTTTAATGTGTTCAAAGTGAGCTATAAATACCAAGATACACACACACCTTAGCAGTGTTATGCACAGACTCAATGAAGTTATTCTGTTTGTCCATAAAATCATGACCTCCATCTAAAGGTCACTGGTATTCCTCCCTCCCCCCCCCCTCCACCATCCAAAAACAAAATGGCTCACATTTGTTGAAAGTTTTTACTGTCTGGAGGTTGTGGGCCTCCCAAGTTATTTCCAGATATTAACAAGTGTTAAACTAGAAAATAGATTTTTCTTGATAAGGGACAAAACTATAAGGGTGGTATATATTGTCAAATGCTTGTTGAGACCTGAACACGAGTGGCTATTATATGACCGTCTAACATATTTGACAAGCTATACTGACAAAACAACTTTAAGTCTGCTGAACAGCTTCTAAACTTCCAAGGGAAGTTGTTCTGCATATTACTGTATTAAAATATTTCTATTCTCAAAACTCTGTAGAAATAACTGTAACCGACTTAAACACGTACTGTACTATATGTCATATTATTATTTCGGTGTATTAATACAACATAAAGATGGAGGAATCTACAAGGGATACTAGTTCCTCCCACCCCACCCCCCAAACTCCCCACCATGCAGGCTTGGTGAGACACAATGGACTAATGATAATATATTGTTTTTCCTTTCCATGCTTAAAAATCTGTCGAATGACAAGGTTATAGTTTGTGCTGATTTTCTCTCCCCCATCCCCCACCACCTCCATCAAAAGAAAGTATTCCTCACTCTTCTTTTCAATCAAGGAGAACTACAGCATTCTTCCAGTTGTTTTCAATCCAGGGTAGAACAGCTCTGTTTGATCCCCCATCCCCTCCATCTTCCCCCTGTTGATTGTTGCTCTTATTCTCTAATCATAAGAGCAAAAGTAACTCCTCCAATAAAAGCTCTCTATTCAGGAAGGAGATCATCTCCTAACTCCTCATCACCAAAGTCATCGTCAACCTCTCGTCGTTTTGCTGCTGTCTTTGGTCTCTCTGCGGCTGGTCCGAGAGGATCCACATAAGAGGCGTCTAAAGAATAAGAGGGAGAAAAAACTAATTGTTTACCAACTGCTTATTTACTGTCAAAAGGCTGTGTAAGTAAAAATGTAAAAGTTACACAGGGCCTGACATTTCCATCTTGAGCAGGGAACTTCTTCATTAATTTCACACATTGATATTGAAGGCTGCAAGTGTGATGAGCCAAGGTAAAAGCACTCCTGTATCACATGGGCATAGCATCTAACTTTGCTGACAACCCTGGTTATTAAAAACAGCTAGCCTGAAGCCGGTTCCACACTGTCCTAAAACACCACTTGACTCAACTTGACTGATGCGACCTGGTTTTTGGTACTTGTCAAGCCCCATAATCGCACCCACTGAACTACCGTTTTTTTTACTTTAGGAAAGAAAAAACGATAACTTGAAATTCCCTTTTCCAATTCTTGCAGAGTTATGCAAGCAAGATGTTTTTATACTATTTAAGTGTTTAACCATAAATGCACCTGTTGGGTAGTCAGCTTTCAGTGGCTTTGAGATCCAGGTCCTGCCCACAGCCAATTTTGGATACAACTTTTCCTCAAAAATATAATGAAAGTGAGGGTACTGTATTCTTTATCCATATTTCCCTAGTCCTCTACTTGACCCAGGGCCCTGAAGCTGTGACCCCCTGACCCAGCCACTCTCATCAGGCCTTTGCAATAAATTTGAGTATTCATATTAATGGACCACAACTAAGTGGTTAAAAGGGGAAGTGCTTGAATACATCAGCAATGGTCGCTTGCCATCTGGTTTTGCTTACCAACATTTTGGTCATTAACTTCATAAGGTCCGTTTGCGTCTGGCAGCTGGGCTCTCATACGACCGCTACGTCGGGCACTGCCACGACCACTGTTCTGTCTGCTATCGTTACCGCTACCACCACGGCCAGAATCTGGAAAGGATAAAAAAAATTCATTGTTATCGAGGGGTCTTGACTAAATTTTTTCTAATGAATTATCACACCAGAGAGGATGAGATTTAATTTCAATGATATTTTTCTAATTTTTTTTTTATTATTGTCATCTTTAATGAGGGTAGTCCTACTCAATGCAGAAGCACTGCTTTCCAGAGGAGCCCTCAATATATACAGATATACAGGTACTGTTAGGCAAATTAAAGACAGTAACAAACCATAGAGGAGTAAACTACAATAGATTAGTAACATCAGCCAAAACCAAACCTTGAGTCAGGAGTAGAAAGAAAAGAAGGAATATTATTTATAAAAAATATTACCCCCAAATATGCTAGAATGTCAAAAAAATGGTCACTCGTGATTAAGCTTCAAAGTATTGCACTATCATCCTCAAAGCATGTGATCCTGTGTCAAAAAATAGGTTGCCGGGGGCTGCAACATCCTGCAGCCAGGCTGTGTAGGATGCAAATCTTTTGTGCTGCGCAGTTTCACACAATAGGAACTGCAGTTTCACACAATAGGCAGTGCTGGGTCTGCACAGATATACTCAATTGTTTGATATTGATTCAGCCTGGCTGCAGGGTAGTTTGCAGCTGCTGCAGCTTTTTGTTTTGACACTGCCTTATTCTATCTATTGATCTCCTGTGCAGTCACACAATTGTCACTACTGGTCTGCTGAGGTAGTCTCTATTGTGTTTACATTGATTCAGCCTTGCTGCAGGGGATTTGGCAGCTGCTGCAGCTTTTCTTTTCGACACAGTGCCTTGCTGAGATATGTAACTGTCTATTACCGAGCACTCCTCCATGTCTGAGAAATAAACTTGGAGATTTTGGAAGGCGTGTGTAAAGGTCACCAGTACTGCCGCCAAAATATGCTAGAAGTCAAATAATGGTCACCCATGCTAGAATGTTTTAACAAGTACTTCATTGTCATTGTCAAAGTTGTTACCCAACGTGAGATATGGAGTTGTCTAATTCAATACTGTACAATTGGCTGGGAATAATTTTGAATAAGAGAGCTTCTAGGAAAGTACATTTTGAAAACACCTAGCACTTTTTATTGTGCTAAAATTATGTGCCAAACTTATTAACAAAACTTTCAGCTTTCTACAGTCTGTGGGCAGATACTGATGAGGGTCCATGATCTCTACAGTTTGTGGGCCGATACTGATGAGGGCCAATGCTCTCTACAGTATGTGGGCCGATACTGATGAGGGCCCATGCTCTCTACTGTTTGTGGGCTGATACTGATGAGGGCCCATGCTGTTCAAATAATGATGAAATGTAGCAAGCTTAAGGTACAGATGAATAAACAAACCAAATATTGGGGAATAATTTAGAATTCAAATTTTGTTGTAGCAGTTTTGAAGACTCTGAATTTCTTCTCTTATAAAATACTATGTGTTCCTGTGTAAAGCAAAAATGCCATGCAACTTTGGATTCGTATAGCAATTGGAACATTTTGCACAGCATTTTGTAATGGGATACCGAATAAATTATTCCCTAGTGGGGGAGGGGGGAGGATGGGTGTAGGATAAATGGAAAAAAAAATAGTCACAGGAATTAGTCACTAAAGTAAAATGAAAGTGGGTTATACTGGATATTATGATTCTACCATGGTCTATTTACTTGACATAGACATATATAAGGTTATGATTAATAACTGGTAATATAAATTAAGAAATTAAACAGGTATTAGTCAGTTTTACTTATAACATGCAACCTTAATTGTGATAATATGGGACTTTTTTGTTTCCTATGGGAGCAGGTAGAGTACCATCACATAACAGAAAAAAAAAAGAAAAAAAATCACGATGACAATTTTTCTTTGCATTGGTGTTCTCGCAATAGTTACCAATCGCATAATTTTGCAAAACGAAAAGAAAAAAAGATGTATAGATAAGAAAAATCATCAAATTATTGTTCTGCAGTATTTTCCTGCATTGGAGATATTAAATAGTGATATAAATTCAAAAAGAAATAAATGATCAATTTGCAGATTACGACACCTTTCTTGTCAAAATCCAGCAAAGTTACTCGACTGATAACTTTGCTCACAATTCTTCGCAATGTGACAAAATACTGGGAAATATGGACAAAATATATAATTTGATGAAAGTGACACAAATGTGGCAACTTATTCAACTTTACAACACCCCCCCCCAATATTTCCCACTTACCGGCACTACCGGTTCTTTGATGATCTTCACCATCTGAGGTCAGAGGTTATAAACCGTGCGGGGGTGAAGTGAAGGAAGTGGTAGACACAGCAGGACAGTTGATTAGTGAAGGGATGTTAAGTAAGAGTGTTGGCACAGCACAAAGTAAAAAATATAAGAAAGCGAAAACAAAAATCAGAGCGGTTATTATTAATAAGAAACGAGTTTCAACCAACGTTCTCTTATTCGTAATTAGTATAAACATACCTTTCAGTTAATTCAACAATTTAAAAGTCTGATCAACTTTTTCTCTACCAAATTTTGAAACTTAATTTGATACCATTTTTCAAACTCGAAATTCTCCCTCTTTGAGCTTCGAATGACAGAAAGTTCTTTTTCTTTACTTTTTGACTGTTAATTTTTTTTGTCATATTACCATCTAAGTTTGTTTTGGAGGTAAGTTATACATCCAAGCTAAAACAGAAAGTAGTAAATATGCGAGCCGAAACACGAGCAAAGAGGTACACATCACCCTGACACTAGCACAAAATTAATTTTGTTCATGACATTAAGCAATACGAACATTCCCTTACTATTTCTAAAATAATGTCAATTCTGTTGAAAGACACCAGGATCATTCATAAATTGAGGAGGGGGGGGAGTGGGTGAGGGGATCACCCTTCAATATGTCTTCCCTTCCACAAGAGTTCCTTTACAGATCAAATGCTGGGATAATAGAGTTTATATTAAAATATACACTTAATAACTTGGTTTAGTTGAAGATGATATAACTAAATAAATATTACTATAAGACATACATATATAAGTATAACAAGTAATAAATGTGTTTTCTGCCATATATGAGCTATTTAATGTTGCTTTTGCTAGATATTTATGATAACAAAGAATACACTGCTTGATCAAGTACGTAACGGATAGTTTATAACGGATACTTCACAGTTATGGATATGATTGTAAAAAGATGTATCTGGAACAAAATATCGCATAACACCCCAAAATATCCAAATAATACTTTGGCTTAGCTCACAATATTTCCCATAATTTGAATACAATAATTCCTCATGCACATGTGAGCTGACATTTCTATCTACATGTAAGATTTAAAAATGTAACCTACACTATGGTAGGTGGAAGGGAAACTTTGTTGTAAAGTAGGGATACTCTTTCTCCGGCTCAATTGATTGAAATCATCTCTGAATTTTTTACTTTCTTTCAAGAAAAATTCTACATCAATTCCTCCTTTATCCTTTAACATTTTTTCAACACCAAAGGGTGAAAAATATGAATATGACGTACCTGCACTGCCCCCTCCTCGGACCCCTCTACGAGCACTACCAGATCTGCTCCCTGTGCCACTTGTAGCTCTCTGAGAGGATGAGAGAGAAAAAAAAAAGTTACATCAAATATGGTCTAAATGGCAGGGAATGCTGGTCTATACAAAGATACTGTCGTTCTGTGCTTTGTTGCTACATGACGAAGATCTAAACAATGAGAGATATGGAAATGACAAACCTGTTCCCTCAATTCTTTGGCCTTTTCTGCCTTTTTCAACTTTGTAGCGTACTCTTGGGCATCAGGTAGCCCCAAGTCGGAGCATAGACGAACAAGGAATTTAAGACCTAGGAGGAAAGGAAAAAAAACTTGACTTTAGTGGAAAAAAAGAAAAAGAATTAGCAACAAACTGCCCAAGAAGGTACAAACTTCTAGAAGAAAATACAAAATATGATGAATAATAACTTATCTAATAAAACACAGATAAACCACAGAATCCTCCTTTTCTTTAGCAGCTTAAAATGGCTTATTTGATCATAACCTTTAATGGATTTACACTACAACTTTGATACATTGAGATTGAATTTTCACAAAGTAATGTGAATTTTTATTCTGTTGCATATTGTCCCTTTACCTGAATTATTTTTTAATTGTTGATCAAAAGCAAGATGAAGCAAGATGCACAAGAATAGATGCGACAAGTTAGATACAGGTATCACAGATGGTTGCTCTTATTCGTTTAATATTAAGGAAGACCCTGATTGGTCGAATTGAAGTGATCATTGCATATATGCAATGATCACATCAATTCCACCAATCAGGGTTTTTCTTAATTAATATTAAACAAATGAGATAAAACATTATTTTGGACAGATATAAATAACATTTAAATTTATTTGTCCTTTGCATAAACATGACGTAATGAAACAAGCATTACTCACATTCAATGTTATCCGGGAATCTCTTGTGAATGTATTTGTAAGTCTCTAATGCTTGTTGGTAGTTACCTGTTAAAAAAATAAAGTGATGATAAAACAGAACTAAATAAAAATAAAAACACACACATACAAAATAGGCTTCATTGACCAGCAGAATTTTGTAAAAGTAAGTTGGCCTGACTTTTCGATCCTAGCAGGATCTTCTTCAAAGCTAAATGACAGCAGAATTTTGGACAGCATGGTGAAATAATAGCAGATTTACCTAGAGCTGGGTAGACATCGGCCTGGAAGGCTACTATACGATACTAAGCAGCAATTCTATGATACTAACAACTAAGGATGCTACTCTACAATACTAAGCAGCCACATGCATGTGGGACAAGCCAAGTGGCTTATAACTTACACTTTAAGACGGTTAGCAATCCAATTTACGTTTTTTTGGATTGTTCTTTACAATGTGGATGACCATTTCAAGTGGATTCCTCCTGGACGAAAATCCACCTTACTTTGGCCAGCAAGAGCTCAGACCCACAGCCTCCCAAATGCTTGGTTTCATTGTTTCTATTATCAGCTCCTGTTACTCCAGTCAATATTGGTTTCATGATTTGACCATCCCTTCTGAGTTTTAAATACAACAGTTATTACATCTAATCAGCCTGAGACTTACCTCCAGAATATTTGCTGTAACGAACAGCCAACTTCAATACGAAAATAGGACTTACCACTTCTTCTGTGACAGCTGGCAATCATCAACTGCCATTTTACTTTGTTAGGTTGAATGACTGCCGCCCTCTCAAAATAGTGAATGGCCTTCTCCACAAACTGAGAGTCGATGTAGTAAGCCCCGAGCCACTCGATAATCTCAATGTTAGATGGATAATATCGGAAAGACTGAAAGATGAAGAAAAATGGCACAATTTAGGCACTAATGTGCAAATACAGATGCTGAGGGGGCTGCAGCATAATGCAGCAAGGCTGCATAGAGTGAAATCTTTTGTGCTCTGAAGTTTCACATTATTATTATTATTTACCAAATTTATATAGCGCTCTTTTCATGCTTAAGCATGTTCAAGAGCGCTTTACAATGACAACAAAATGACAAAACCATTAAAATATGAATATGAAGAATAAAATTGACACAGCTTAAATATTAATATAAAGAAAAAAGTATAGAGATATACGAAGGAATAATTTTTAAAAATAATATAGATTTACAGTGAAATTCCTAAAAAAAGAAGAAAAAAGTGAGTTTTAAGTAAATTTAAGTAACAAAATGACAGAACCCCTTAAAATATGAATACGAAAAATAAAATGGACGCAGCTTGAATATTAATATAAAAATATATATATATCTATATGATAGTCACTGCTGGTCTTCTAAAAATAATCTCGCTTGTTTGATATTCAGACAGCTTGGCTGCAGGGGATTTTGCAGCTGCTGCAGCTTTCGTTTTTGACATGGTGTTTTTTGTAAGTTTCGTCTACTGTATGCTGGTTAATGTCAAGGGCCTTATTTGACGTTGAAATGTGATGTCTGATGGATTTACCTCAAAATAGTATTGGTAGGCTTGAGTTTTGTCGCCTTCGTTATCGTAGAGCTCTCCGAGACGAGATAGAACGGAGGGGTCGGTAGGCACGATCCCGATCAGTTGCATAAACCACTCGGTAGCCTGTGGCGTGTCTTCTAACATGTCATATCTGATATACACAGGTAAGGAAATGAAAACTAGGCATACAGTATTATTTTGACAATTTCTTCCTTTAACCATAAAAATAATATAATCCAGAGGTTAAACTTTAACCTATAAAGGTTGAGCTTCATCTAAGTTCCATCTTCATGAAACTTTTATACCTTTCTTTCATCTTGTTTTCCCAAAATTCTTGGTTGAAACTATCGCAGTCTGTACCAACAGGGAACTCGAAGCAATAAGGAGTGGTGTCATAGACACACATTTGTACTTCTTAAAGGCATTGAAGACTCGCCCCAAACCGCCCTCTGAAAAGGTAACTTTCTGTTGCTTGCAAGTGATGTTTTTTTCTTGTCGCTACAAAATGCAGACAGTAATGAAACGTGATACCTTGTTATCTTTTATCTGGACCTGCGTTGTCCATCGCTGCTATGTACACTGTGTTGTGGGTATTGACCGTAGCTGCATGTACTGACTTTACACTAGTGTCTAATTACCAACGGTAGCAAGCAGTGTGTGTATTTTCTGGGATCGATGGTGGTGTCTAACACTTCTGAAACTAGGTCAGATTACCCGCATGAGACGTTTATTTGTGCACAAAGTCTTCACTCCCTTTAATTGACCTTGGACTGGGTAACATTCCATGTCACATTCCTAGGATTGTGCAGCTTATACAATAGAAGTTCCATGCAGTGATGTAATTCTCAATACAGAGAACAACGACAGCTATTAAAGCAAACATTCAAAAATGTGTCAATTCATTTTCAAGGATGGATAAATCGACAAGTATATTATTACAGGCGACCTGAAGCTCTCGAAGGTAACCTAGTCCTGGGTGACACTACAGACCGCCCCACTGTCAAAGGAGGTAGCATTCAATCAACGATATCTCAAGTTACGAACAATATATTCGGATGGGGATTCCAACCAACAGTGTGGAATACATATCCCTTCGGTACAAGTTTTAACTTTGTCTGCCACAGGAAAAGTCTCTTGAAAAACGTTAACGACAGCGTTTGATGCAGTTAGATATATCTGGGTCGATGGAAAATACCATTCCTTTTAACCTCACTGATGGGTGTCCACTGATAACTGACGGTACATTAAAAGGATACATAGTGGCTATTTGGAAAAGAACTTCGGGATTGCTCCGAAGTATTGCATGAAGTTTCAGGAAACACTCCAGCGCTGGTTCTAGATGACCAAGTTTCTTATTCACCAGACCTACAGGGTTACAAAATATTGATATTATCAGTTAAAATATTGATTATTATTGTTAACGAAAGCTTCCCAAGATTGGGACTGCATATGAATAAAAAAATAAAAACAATTTTTCACTGAAGACTTATATACTGTAAAACCCTGTCCTCTTTACGAAATTAAACATCTTTATTTACAACTGCATATGAGATTTCATCAGTTATGAAATAATAAAACAGAACATAACATACTTGAGGGAAAGCATAAAAGACCAGAAAGGTTCTTGCATTTAGATGGCATCAAAGAAGATGTTACTGTTTTTAAGAGATGATGCTACATTGTAAGACATTGCAATCGTCACATACCAAGGTTGTACAAGGCTTCCGTACAAGATACCTCTGTCCTCAGGGCTTCCATGAAGAATTCCTTGGATTTCTCTAGATCACCCATTATAAAGAGACAGTTGCCTTTATTGACCAGAGCTGTGAAGTAGTAAGGAAATAAAAAACAAAGATATCAGAAAAACAGAAGGAAATAAACAGATAGCATCTACTGTACAAAATATGAAGATCATTGATGGAATTAATATCAAGAATCAAGAAAAATATTTATAAAGGAAAGAATTGTCTTTGGTTGTCATAGAGAACAAATATGAAACTGATTTCAATATTCTGATTACTTTTATACACATTTCATGAATATGTAAAAAATTAATAGGTAAATTACTTGACATGTTTTAAGTTTCAAATATGTTTGGTTTGTTTAGAATTGAGGGGTAGGGTATGAGTTTCTGCCAGGGGGGGGGGAGGAGGAGGTGAGGGATGTGTTGATGGTAGTGATGTGGGTGGATTTTCATGGAATAGCTGTATTACATGATACCCTTTATTTGTAGCTTCCTTTTATCCATCTTACATATTGCAAACACCCTTGTTTGAAAATGGTCACCAATCTAGGAAACTGGCTGAAGGTAACTTTGCTTTAATAGTCTTGCTCAGTCCAGGTTCTCTTTGTGTTTTCTCTTTGTGTTTCCTCTCGATAGAGATATTCCTGATTGCATATCTGATATGATATTGACCAGGATGGGACTTTCAAACGATGTAATAATATAGTTTAAGTTAGGGAAGAGTTAGTTATATATTCTACGGATGCATGCATCCAATTAGTCTCCTCACCCATGCATTTTAGATACACTGGAACCAGGAAGAACTAAACACTGTTTTATTGCTTATGGACTGTAACATGTGATTCTAACTGTCACAAACAGAGGGAAACAGGGAAACCAAAACGACAACCTTTTAACATAACCTGTAACACGCTGTCTCATATTAGTTTTGTCAAACCATGCAAAGAGGTGGAGATGACATCAGCTTACCAGCAGGATTGTACCGGTCAGAGGTCATTGCCATCTCAGCGTACTTCTCTGCCGCTGAATATTCAGCTTGCAGGAAATGAATAAATGATAGATTGACCGCTGCGACCGAGGCGCACTTGGATTCCTTCTTCTCAAAGGATTTAAGAACATCAATGGCCTAAAGACAAGATTCGATAAGAAGAGAAAATTATTATTCTTTCAGGTTTAGCAAAGAAAAGACAGCCAAAACCTGGATTAACAACATGGCTGGGACGGAATGTTGTCTGAACATAAAAAAAATATATATATCTAAATTATCCAGTTAGTTCCCAAAGGAAGAAAGACAAACCAATAAATCACAACCATACTTTTTCCTTTTATGTTCATCCAACCAAAAAACAGATATACAAACTCACAGACGGACAGAAACTTGACAAACAGAACAACATCCAGGAGACAAACATTCAAAAATATGGGCATAACACATCAGCAAAGACAACTGATTTAGTCGATGGAAATCTCACCTGGCTGAAGTCTTTCTTCTTCAGATGCATGATAGCTTTATTGATTTCTAAATCGTTGGCTAGTTCTGTGTAAGGGGACTGCTTGACACAATCCACACACCAGTCGAAGCCTGCCGAGAAGCTCTGTTCAATCGCCGGTGCGATCAGCTTGGCTGCAGCCATCACACACTTCTCCATTGCAGATTTTCTTTATAGAGAAAAAATATGTAATAATATTTGATTTTCATATAGCGCTTTACACCAGCGATAGGTCTCAAAGCGCTTTACAGACGTTATATTATCCCTGGTCAATGATAACCTGTCCCAGAGACAATCCCTCCAGTTGGCAGCAGTTATATACTGCGCCCAATGACAAGTTACCTCACAGGTACCCATTGAACCCCTGGGTGGAGAGAGGCAAGTGGGATAAAGCATCTTGCCCAAGGACACAACGCAATGAACTAGGCATGAATCGAACCAGCAATCCTTGGATCACGAGTCCGACGCCTTAGACAATTGGCCACCACGCTCTCTAAAAAGGTAGATGGTAGAGCCTAAAGTTATCAAATAAATTGGGAACAAAAATACTAAACCCCTGTCTGGATGGTCCCCCCCCCCCAACCCCATGAGAACGTCTTTGGTGAAGAGTAGAGGAACCAAAAGGTTAGCTGGGTTCGTTTGGAAGAGGCACAGGGAGGTAAGGCAGAACAGCATTATCGTTATGTAGAAATGGATAACAGAGAATAAACTGGTAAGTGAGGAAGCTTAGTAAATAGTTCAGATAAATTCTGATATGGCTTTAAACATCAGAGATGGAAAATTCAGTTATAATTCTTTCCTTAGTGTGAAATACAAATGTATAAAAGCAGACACTTAGGAGTGGATCAACTTGCATTGTCCAGTATTCTCAAGGTACAACTTTTGAGATAGAGATTTAGGAATTGGGAGGGTGAAGAGAAGGAAAGCATGGGGAATATGGGGGGAGTGGGGGGGTGGGGGAAGGGTAGAAATATATGACAATATGCATATCCTTTGTACTATGCCCCTCAAACCTAAGTAAACCACCCTCCAAACCACCTGCCATCGCTGGAGTTGACAACTTACTTTTCACTTTCTTGCTCTCTTAGTGTATCACTTCTGATGACTTCCAATACCATGTTAGCATGTTTGTCCTCCTGCAAGAATGACAGGCAAACGAAAAATAGAAATTATAAAGTAAACTATGAGAGTTACATAATTCATTCAGCTGAAAGATTTTTATCAGTTGTTTCTTTGAATATTGACTCCAGTAACTCTTTTTCAAAGAGAGAACAACATTTTACAAAATTGCTTCTTTTCTGAAATAAAGCATGCATGTATAGGAGAAGGTATCTATATATATATATAAATATATAAAGATATAAAAATATAAATATAAATATATATATACATATATATATAAACACATAT
>JAIPMN010001577.1:0-32063 GCA_020650975.1 Apostichopus californicus | reverse complement strand
CCCTTAACTGTAGAGAAAGGAACAAAACCTCACCTGTGAGAACTGAGCAAACATTGGATCGGCAAAAAGGGGAACATGACCAAGCAGTTCATGGCAAACATCTCTGCATTGAAAGAGGTAACAGGAGAACAGAGAATATTATAAATCACAACATGAAAACTGCTGACTTTAATGGACTGATCAAAGCAGATGTCGGAAATATTCAACAATTTGCACTTTTGAATAATCTCAACTTCACCAAAGAAAGGCTTTACTGTAGGTTAATTTTTCATAGTACTAGTACTAAGGATGTTAACTTCACGATGTACTCTGACAGTAAACTCAATTTATGAGCACCACTTTTTCTTGAATCTTCACAACAGATACACATATTTAAGTACTGTAGAGTTGCACCTCTTGGGATGCAGTCTATGGGATCTGTATGGAAGAATGGTTGTGTGATTGCAATACTGGAAGTGGTCTTGGTCGTACGATTTAAGAAACAGACTTACGGCTCAGGGGTGTACATGGGCTCGGATCCATGCCTGATATACTGGGTGCTGTGGAACACTCGGAAAGCAAGACCAGCCAAGAAGTCGCGTGAAGAAAGAAGGCCCGCTACCGGTCTCAGAGAAAAACCTGTGCAATCTTGAAAAGATTAAAGTCAGACAGTATTAGAGATTAGTCTTTCATTATGTATGAAATATAAAATCGGGTGGGGTCGGAGCAGGGGGATGAGGGGGTGGTTATAAGAACGTAAAAATTCTTACAAATTAGAAAAGTTTAGATCGAAGAAAATTTTTCAGATTGAAATGACAGAACACTGACTGGTAGTCATGGCAGAAAGGTAAATAACACAACTAAAATATTACAGAATAATACCACAACATGAGCAAGGAATCCATACAGCTAACAAAGAATCAATACAACGAATACCAAGGGAACAAAACTCACAGCACAGATTTCATGCATCAAAAAACTGCATGAAAGACATGCAAAGGGGATGCCAAATTTGTGAGATTTCAGAAACAAAACTTGGGTGTTCTATTCTATTTGTAACCAATCTGGAAGGCAGATGCTAAGCAGTCACCTATGCATGTGGGAGAAGCTGAATGAATAGACTTTACTGTATGTCTGGTGGATATATCCAATTTCTCTGGTGGATATATCCAACTTGAAGTGTTCAACTTGTTTTGGATTTTTTTACAGCTTTCAGATGGGAAAATCATAGTTTTCTCCCAGACGAAAAAAGACATATTTTACTTTGGCTAGACAGGGATTGAAAACCAGACCTCCCAGATGTTCGGTTTCATTGCTTTTAATGCCAACACCTTCATACACACACCACCATAGATACTGTGCATATGACATGCAAAAGTCTTACTATGGAATTGCATACATGAAAGCCTTGTAATAGTTGTATGTAATGTTTCACATTCCTAGCAGGATCATCTGCAGAGACATACTCACAGGAAAAAACAAAGAACTATTTTTGTATTTATTACTTCACATTTTTTTTCCCAGTCTAGATAAGCACTTTGTTATTATTTAATTCAAAAACCCCACACTTCTTCAAATAATATTGATTGAAACTGAATTCTTCTTTTATTTCCTTTGACATTCAACATTCATTAGAGATAATTTGGGGCTTATATTAAATCAAACCTTTCATGAAGTTGGAGATATCTTCCAGTTGTGGGATATTGTCCTTCCTGTAGCCACAGTTTTCGATCAAGAGAGGGAAGATATGGTTAAACTCCCGGCAAGCATGGGTCGGATAAAGTTCTGTCAGTTTGTCAAAAATGGTTCCCCAGGTCTTAATTTCAGCCTCTGTGTACTTGACCTTTGGAATGGTCTGACCGCTGAGGAGACGGACGTATGAAGAGGTTGTTTAGTACTTGCTTGTCACTTGAGATGAGATGAACGTATGAAGAGGTTGTTTAGTACTTGCTGGTCACTTGAGATGGCTGTACATAGATTCATAAACTTATCACAGATTCATATTATATTTATTAAACCTACTAGTGCTTCCTTACAGTATAATAAGACATCTACTGTACCGATCAGTCTGTTTTGAAAACTCGACTTGGAAAGCAGATGAGTACCAAAATGGAGACAAGTTGTATGGTTAATTATTTTGGGTTATTTAGGTTATTTTGAATAAGTTTATAAACTCAAGAAAAGATAGAACAGTTCATTTCACCCATTTCTTTAATAGGGACAAATGCACTGATTGAAGTCTAAGCCCATCACAACGTCGTAAGAGGGTACCCTCACAAATCAGTGACGCTGAGTCGTTAAAAATTCGCACAAAGACGGAAGCTGTCGATGTCAATGGGTCGATTCGACGTCGACGTTAATTGTTCAAAGATCATAAATCTAAATTGTAGGTTTAGACTGCAACCTAAATTGCAGATTAACTGCATAACAGATAACGATAACAGATAACGAGCAAACTGCAAACATTACTGTCAATTTATTTTCAAGTTACATGGCTGTGTTTGGGTCTTTGGTATATATGTATTAAATTTTTCCCCTCTCTGGGTTGGCAACCAAATTAAGTCTGTTAGTTCATATTAATGGACTGAAATTAATCAAAGCAGTTTGGTGGAAATGTTTTATCATGCAGCATCTCTACAGATACAGTGGGTCAGTACTGATGGTTAGGTTTGCTAAGAACTTGACCTTTAACCTCCACAAAACAACACAGGCAGCAAACTGTAAACATAAAGAGCTACACTTTATAAGCGCCTCATTTCTTACTACTTATAGTTGAATGCAATATCTGCAAATTCCTTTCTTCTGGCTCTGTAGACAGGATCCGTAAATCCCTGGAAATACGAGAGATAAGAAAGAAAGCTAATCAATCAATTGGACAAGCTTATCTCAAAAACTGGTAAATGTGCTCTCAAAAAGCAAACAACAAACAGCCTTTATTAATATAAAGCCTGATCCTATGATTGATATGATATTACAGGATAAGCAAAAACCCGCATTTTAATCTTCATCTTATCAGGAGTTGTTTGTGATAAACACACGATTATGATGAAGATATCTCCCAACAGCAAAAGCAAAATTTTGTCCTCTCTCATTGGGAGATCTTATCAAAGTTTATAATAAAGTAACAAAATGTTTCTAAAGGTAAATTTGAAAAGAGTACAGTATCTGATCAGAGATAAAATATAGTTAGCAAAACCTTAACTTCTCCTAAAACTTGCAGTGATTGCCAAAAGTACTGTAAAGTTTTTATAGATAGAATCATAACGAAACTAACATTAAAGGAAATAGGTAAATTGTAGTGAACAGAAAAATGAAATAGGTGAAGGCCTTGAAATTCAGGCTACTGTATTTACTTTGCTAAATGCCCAGTGGATACAAAATGCTTCTGCCAGTCTACAGTAAACTTAATGTTGCTTTTGTCTTAATTCAAGAAAACTATATGTTGGAATTTAATTTAAGCCAGTAGATCTTTTATGCACTGGCATTTTGTTTAGAAAGTGGCTACAATTTGGGAAAGTCTAGGCATAGTTGGAGTATATTGTACTGTATGGCTACTCTACATGAATGGTTTACCCTCTTGGAGTAAACAGAAACAGTATTCTAACTATGTTAAAACATCTACCTAGGCAATATTTACAAGTTTGTCTAGAGATAATCACTACATGTTCATGCTTGGACATACAGTATGTTACTACCAGTAGTGTCAATATCGTGATGATAAATCTGTTAGTTTGTGAGAAGGACTTGACTCAGTTGTATAATCTTTGAATATTCATTGAATCAACTCACTGGATGATCAGAATCAAGTTCGGCTCCATAACTGAGGATCTGGTTGGCAAACTTGTCCAAGTCCTTTATCCTTCTTGGAAACCAGGGAACTAAAATTATGAAAGAATAATGAAGAATTAATGAATGAGATGGTATGAAAACCATTGCATATAAAGTAATGCATCCTCTTCTGAAATATATGTATATATTCACGGTTATGCAACTTATAATATTATGCATAATATTATGTATGCATATACATGATGTATAATACGATTATAATTTAAATGCAAATTATGATAATATGCATACATGAATATTTATGATGTACATATAGTAGTAGACGAAACAGAAATAGAAAGTATGCATCATTCAGTATGATGTGAAGTATAAACGCTGGTATATAAGCCACCATTACTTACTGTATACAACTTTGCTGATAGATTACGATAATTAACATGCAGTACATAACATTGTATAATTCAGCTGTACACTGTAGTTGTATTTAGCTAAAATTCCCATCTTTTGCCAAGATTTTAATGTACTTATTTATGTAATTTCCACATAATGACTGACAATTAATACAAACAGGTGCATTTTATGGCGACCAAAATCCTGTGGAAAAAGTTACCTTTTCATGATAATAATATGATTGCGAGGTAAACGAAGCTTTACAAACAACTGCTTTTTAATGTGAGATATTGAATGAGATGATTTAATCAGGTCATGTATGTACTGTAGATACTGGGTACTGAATGGTTATACATGGTTTAATCAGGTCATGTATGTACTGTAGATACCGGGTACTGAATGGTTATATATGGTTTAATCAGGTCATGTATGTACTGTAGATACCGGGTACTGAATGGTTATATATGGTGAATACTCAGTATTTTATGTTATAACGGACAATTAAAAATCAAATATGGAAATTCAGTGATATATCAAACTGTATGCATTAAAGCCAAATCTTATGCAGGGAATAAATTTAATCTTCAAATTTCAAGTTCAGCAAATTTTATTTTGGCTCTGAATAGGCTTTTATAAAATATTATTGTTCCTGTTCTTAAAAAAAACAAAAAAAACTGCTTTCTAATGCATCAGTGAACTTGTACTACTGTATATTAGAGTAATTTTCCCATGTTTCATTGCTTTCATAGCTTTTTGCAAGTTTTAATACCAGAAAAATTATCTCATTTTCTAAAAGTTTCCAGACAATCACACTCAGTTTGGAAGCATTACCCTGTACAATACAACCATAACATTATTGTGATATGTGTCCAGTTCTCTACATCAGCCACCAGGTAGAAGCGCATAATACTACATTCAAGCAAGCATGCATTATACCCATAAAATTATATATCTTTTCAATTCTGAAAGTGAACAAAAATTGCTTTAATTGTAATTTAAAGCCTGGTGGAAACATTTAGCTTTAAAAAAGATGGCTTCCAATTAAAGCAAAAATGAAAAAAAAAAATCTTTAAAGCTTGTGTATATATATAGAAAAGATATATAACTACAAATTCGTAAACATAAGTGCTGAAGTTGTGAGGAGACAGGTAATGGAGGAAATGAAGTATACAGTATATCAAATCTTCCCACTAACCAGCGGTAGCTTGTAGCTTCCCATCGTGTACACGTTAGGAATCACTCACTGATCACCATAAAACAATCTTGTTCCCCACACAGCCATTTATAACCTTGGGTCCATACTGTACATGTATACAGGAATTTGAGCAAGTGGGTCCTGATTTCTCAGCATTTGGCGTCTTTGAGTTAGCTTTTTGAACCAAGATTTACAATTACAAGTTCTGTAATGTACAATCATGTTTACAATCAGTAAATTGATATTAATCAGGTTATACAGATTAATCTCCTGCAAATATTTAATGTTTATGTTTGACTTTCAGTTATACAAACCTTTGGAAATTTTCTGCCAATAATTACCTAGAAGTGGTGAATAATTTAATGCAGGCATAAAAATTAATAAATAATTAATAAATAAATAAAAATAATAATAATAATTAATCAAATTAAAAATAATAATAATTATTAAAAAAATTAATAATAATAACAAAAATTAATAAAATAATTAATAAATTTTCCAGTTAACAAGGATGGAGCTACCCTACTGTAGACAAATAGTTGGTCTTCAACTCAAACAGCAGCAGAGAGCATTAAAGGTGACATTCTTTCAAGGCTGGCAGTACATGCCTGGCAGGCTGGCAGCAGTTTCTTCCTTTTATTGGGCCGTTGATCTCAAGATAAAACTGTTTTAAGACCATCCAGTGAAAAAAAATCAACTAAAACCTGACAGGGAACGAGGTAAATCTCCAGCTTATTCAAAACAGTATTTGTAGTTAGTAGAAATTATGCCATAACATTGGTAAATAACTGTAACAGCATGGTAACTGAGGTGGCAACTGCAGTGGCAACTGAGGTGGCAACCGCAGTTGTGAAAAAGTGATGAATGGACTTAAATGATGTGAACAAATGTAGCACGTGGCTGCTTTTTTTAAGCATAGCATTCCTAACTTATTCCAGAGCAATATCCTGTACAGGAGCAGTACATTGTACAGGAACAGTATACTGTACAGGAACAGTACATTGTACAGGAACAGTACATTGTACAGGAACAGTATACCGTACAGGAACAGTACACTGTACAGGAACAGTATACCGTACAGGAACAGTACATTGTACAGGAATAGTATACTGTACAGGAACAGTATACAGTACAGGAACAGTACATTGTACAGGAACAGTACATTGTACAGGAGCAGTACATTCTATAGGAACAGTATACCGTACAGGAACAGTACATTGTACAGGAATAGTATACTGTACAGGAACAATATACTGTAGTTGCAAATTCACAGTACCTGGAACAAAGCCAGAAACATCACTTCCATTAATTGGTTATTTATGAAACTAAACATTGTGATGCATTTCATGAGTTTTCATTTCCAAGTGCAAAATAAACATAAATTTGTATGCATGAATTTACATGATCTTAGCAGCATATGAAAGCTTCATTCTGAACAAGAAATCTGAAATAGACATAGCGATTCGGTGATGTGTTTCTTTTTCTTTCTGACTTTCTCCTTAAATTTTGATGATTTTATTCTTTCTTTTTATTCTTGCTTCGACCAAGAGCTGTTGATAAAACGGACGAGATCACTTACGTCTCTCTACAGAAATAATTTTATCGAGCGACCAGATGGACGGACATCGTGGATAACAGAGAGAAGAAAAGAAAACCCATAAGACAATCAAAGGAAAGACAAAGAGTACTTAAAACTTGCTAGAACAATAGCATTAACTGTCAAATGGAAAACATAAATTGGTATCATAATTACGAGTGTAATTGTTTTTTTCTTTATTAACTTTCTATCAATGTGGTTATTCATCATCTCCTCTGTTGCACTTATTTTATTTATTTATTTTAAATTATTGGGCACATTCCTTGATTTTGTATAAAAAATTCATATGCTCTGTCATAAATTTATTAAATAAACTCCAAGAGAACACTTTTACTTTTTTTTTTTAACTGTAGTAGTGAACAAGAACTATCCAGCTTCTCCATACTTTAGAGTGACAGGTGTTTCTATAAGTTTGACAGTATATAAATCAATTTATAAAATATATAAAAAAATAAAAGTTGGTAAAAAGTTCTCAAACTTTGACTCTTTTTGACTCTTTTAAAGCTATTCACAGATCTATACCTTTGAAATTTAAATATATATTATTAGAAAGAGTTTAGCACAGTATTGTAGACACTTGAAAGATCTCCACACATCTTTTATTCTGTTTGAAAACACATAGCTCCCCCACAGGGACATTTATCATAATATCTACAGTTACTGACTATCTTGAGCACTCTCACATAACATCCATGAAGTGACAAACAACTAACTCTACGACTATTCTGTGGTACAGGTTCCAAATGTTCAGACCGTGGAAATGTGTGATTATACCCCAGAGAGAGGAAGGGATATTTTCGTGAAGATGTGTGAACACAGGTGAAGTTGAACTTGAACTCCTTCCTGTAAGGGTGCACTGTACTATTTTGGTCATCTAAATATAGAACTATGTCATAATTGCAGTGATTTTTTCTTTTGTTTTGTTAGCACTGTACAGACTGCTTATGAATTTACAGTATAAAGTTTAACGGTAAACTCGTCCTTCAGAATGACCGGTCAGGTTGATCCCCTGATCATACAAATCAAATTATACTGTAAGCACTGTGTTATCTAAATTGTTTAACTATTTAATTTAAATTAAAATATTATTTTTAATTGGGTCAGCAAGTGGTTGTCAATAGAGATAAGAGAATACATTTGGGTGGAGATTTAACAGACAAAGAATTAATTAGACTTGGACAACACACCTACTTCATAGTGCATCCAAACAGCAGGTTAAAAGGGATGGAGAAAAACTTGGAAAAGATGGCACAAATGTTGTGTAGCTGTTTGTAAAATACCAGCTGCAGATATATCCACAGTAACGATAAATCTGCAAAACCAGCTTTTTGTTTTTCTTCCAGGGTATGTAATATAGTGTGCCTGGCAGTTGTCATGGGGATACCAACAGTAGTCCATTCTGAGACCTTTTGACCAAACTTTGGCAACTAATTTATGATACAGTCATATTTATCAAAACACACCTGTCACTCCAAAGTATGGGAGCTCCAAAGGGACGGGTAAGGAACTTTGCATTTGGCTTAAATATCCTCATTATCTTCCTTAAATATCCACTTTATCTTCCTTAACTATCCACTTTAACTTCCTTAAATATCCACACCTTAACTTCCTAATAAAATCCACTTTAACTGTTTTAAATATCCACTTTAATTGTTTTAAATATCCACTTTAATTGTTTTAAATATCCACTTTAATTGTTTTAAATATCCACCTTAACTCAGTTGAAGTCAGTTTTCAGTTACAGAGAATTTGTCTGGCACAGAAAAATATTGTAAATATATTGTAAATATATTAAAAATATTGTGACAGAGAACTGAATAGCTGAATGCGTAAATAATCTCATTATTTCAGATGAAAAGATTAGCAAACCCAAACCATAGCTAGAATGTACCATTCTGAAACAGGGTTAAAAGTTTTAAAACTGAAAACATGAAAAATGTGAGATTTAAATTAATAAGCAATTTTTGGGGGGATACATTCATAAATGATAAATTCATGCAACATATATATGTCACCCATTTCTAGTTTCTAAATGCAAATAACCAAAAAGGTTTAGAAGAGGGTTTTAAGCAGAAACCCAACACCCCACATCCAGCAATTAACAATGACATTGCCAAATTGAGTTTTTGTCAATAGGTACTCACTTTTATGTAATTTTAACATTTTCTGTTCAATAAACAGCAAACTTGTATATAGTTAATTCTCTAAACATGACCGTGAAGTGTTTTCTCTGTTCTTTTCTTGTCTTGCTTCATCAAGGGATGTGAGATGGCTTTTCAAATATATGTTCTCAATTGCAGTAGTGATTAACATTATCTTCTAAAAAATGTTTTTTTAATGCCAAATTTATAAAAACATTTTCTGTAGTGCTGCAGCATACATGCACCTATTTGATAATTTCACAAATCAGTTTATATTCAGCCTGGAAGGCAGTACTTAATTTGACGACGTTAAGCAGCCACTTGCGGATGTCTGAGAATCCCAATGGCTAAAACCTTCCACTTCATGTCCGGAAAGATCATTTTAAATGTGAAAAAAGTGGGTTGCTCCTGGATGAAAAACCTGCCTTACTGTAGCCACTGGCCAGAGATCAAACCCACAATCTCCCAGATGCTAGGATTGTAATATGCCACTGCCTTTATCCACTCGACCATGACAATTACAAAATAGGCTAATCAAATATATCCAGATGATGTTCTATACTGTACCGGCCAAGTAAGTGTTGCTATGACAACTATAGGCTACTTACAGTGTGACTTAATTCAACATGTATTGGAAAAAATGAGCTCATGATCTTAATTAACATATATCTCACATCCCTATAGTCAAAACATTCTGATGTTTAAATATCATATGTGTATGTAACGATTATGAATAATTATGAATAATTATTCATGTAACTTGGCAACAGCACTGTTCAAGCAGATAGTGTGCGAGAGAGAGAGAGAGAGCGAGACTAATAGGGTACGATAAAATATTTAAAGAAGTAGAGAAGAGAATTACTCTCTGCTGTGGGCTTGGTTCCGCTATCGGAAAATTCTGTCAAAACAGAATAGAAACAAAAGGTCAAAATTCTTGCAATGGCATTAATATAGCTTTTTTAATAAATAAATTTCCTTTGTTTTGTATTATCTTTAAAAGGTGTGGCCACATTTCCTAGTACCATAATGGACACATAGCATTATTCTAGACTTTAGAATGTTCACCATTCTACTGAGTTGCATAAACAGCACTTAAAAACCCAAAGGTCAAAGAGATTACCCATAATATGTTTAGCATCTCGCTGGGAGTAATAAATACCACTGTCAATAACTGTGTCAACTTTAAATAATAACAGAAGTGACTGGTGCCCAGTGAGGGCATTTTCAATAAAACCAGTTTGGTAAAATGTTTGACACAGAAGTCCAATAACAGTTTACAGTTAGTGTAACAGATTCAAGTTTCATTTTGAATTCATACCAGTTCTGACATGAAAGAAAGGATAGCAAGCTTAAGGGAAAGTTTTCACTGCATGTCGAATAAAATTATCTGAAAAGGGGATTTCTGTCCAAATCAAATTTTTAGAATAAGAAAATGGTCAATAATTACTCCCTGATTAATATAAACAAAGAGTTCAATTTATTTCTCTTTAAATTTTCATTTCGAATAAATGGCTCTGAATATCGTTCAATGTTAAGATATTATTGACTGAATACAAAGAGCTACAACAGCTGCTTAAAGATGAAAGACTTCTTCTTCTCCTTCTCCTGTTTGACAAGATCCTAGCTCTGGCTGAAAAAAAACTTGTTTAACAGATGATGGAACAGGTGCCTACTGTAAAGTGCTAAATACAGCCTATAAATGTGTGACGTTTGGTGACACACTTCTGCCTGTGACCTTCAGTAATAAATCCTCTTTTACATGACTGTTCAAATATGGCTCTTATTTATTATGACACACCGTACAATACATCAGAGGAATTGTATAGAGTAAACCGAGGATAGCCAAACACTGCTGTGTTACTTGTGTACACGCATGGTTGTTTAGATGATATGTGTCATAACGTGCTAAGTACTGCACATTGGATAATGAAGTACTGTATGAGGCCAAACACTGCTGTGTTACTTGTGTACACCCATGGTTGTTTAGATGTAGCTGTCATAATGTGCTAACTATTGCACATTGGATGATGAAGTACTGTATCAGGCCAAACACTGACACTGTGTACCTTCAACACTCATCAACATGGTTGTTCTTACTTCAGCCATTCCACTGAGATTCTGTAGTTGAATGTTATGAATTGAATGTTATGTGTTGTGGCATGTTACGATAACATGGTTGTACGTCAAGAGTGCTGTAGGATGGAGGTGTCCTAGAAACATGTCAGTACCATGTAAGTGTAACTTAGCTTTTCAGGGTTCAAATATTTCCACTATTTTATAATATTCTGCTTAAATGACAATGTCACTGTACTTTGACATTGTTCATGCTTGATGCACAATTATTCGCATCCAACTGAATTGATTTTTTTCTGGTGAATACTTAAAACCAATTCAGCGCTAAGACATTAGCATCGTAAGGTAATACAAATGTGCTGCCTATCCCGGGCTGCACCCTCCAACCACCATCAAGAAAGAAAGTTTCAGGTACAGCATGAACTAAATTGGGAACGAGAGCTAATAATAATTGGGTCAAGTTCAGTCTAAGTCCATTTATAGCTGAGCTGGTTTAGCTCTGTTAACACATTCCATACAGTATGTCTGCCCAAACACACTAATTCTACATGTCTTGATGTTTTACCATCTTGACACAGAACTTACTCCAGAAACATTGCAAGGGGAAAATCCCTAACAGAAGTCTGTGTTATAGAAATCAACCAGCAAGTAGAGATGTATGACAAGTTCGGAGATTAGAAATAGGACCATAGAAGGTAAAGTGCTTTCCTTGTGTGGAGACATGTGCCTGTACAAGAAGAGAGAAGTAATATCCTCAGAGGAACCGGTCTTCCTTTTTAAACTGTCCAGATATTGGAACAGACGACATTATCATCTGCCTTATGAGTTGAACAGCAAGGGTATTCCAGGAGATTATTTCAGGACATTTGACCAGTTCAGTGAATGAGGTCACTGTTTCCGAAATTTGGACAAACGTGTGAGAAATCTGTTAAATATTTCCATGTCTTTTGAACATCTCAGGTAAGTAATGAGGGAAGCAACATACTAGCCTACTAGCAGTGAATGTTTTTCATCACATTTATTTACAACTTTAGTATTAAATCTAGTCGACTGCTTTCATTGACCAGCAGTTTTGGTTCTCTTTGTATTAATTGCTCCTTTACTACAAAGACCCTTGAGAGGGAGCACCCACCTGAGTTTGTGCTGTGCGTTCGAGAGAGCAGATGGACGTAGCTGGACACCCCTTTCAGCTGCCCAATGACATCTGACAGGTCCTCGGGGCCTTTGTCGCACGTGACCAGAAATTCATATGCATCATTGCTACGACGCGAGGGCCTAGACTCGATATGACTCAGGTTGACCTTGCTTTGCTGAAATAGTGAAAAGGTGAACACAAAAAAATTACAAAAATTACCCGTTTATGTCATAAAACAGTACAATAATCTCTATGAGATATAGTTACAGAAGGTTCAACTGGAAGTGCATGGGGAGGGGGAGGGGGGTGGAAGGACAATGGTGGAGGTGGAAGATATGGAAAGTACTGGGATAAAGTGAAACTTTGCAGCGACTTTGAGAGAGACCATTCCTGACTGCATCTAAAGTTTGCAAGAAGACCTTTCCAATATCTACTGACAAAATCAATGGATAGTTTATGACATAATTATGTTACAGACCAGCGTCTATGAGTCAGAAACGTTCCATACTCAACACTCCCTGGCTGTGCCAGCATTATTATTCATGCGTTAAGTATATCGTCTGTGCTCTCTGTAAGTGGTGCACTGTAATGCTCAAGTGGAGACTTAAGTGCAGTACAGAGTTCATCACGTTACACAGATCACTTGCATTCTCTCATTTGTAACTGAAGCTAATGGCCAAGTTCTCTAACTATTAAAACTTTCCGACCATTCAGTTTATAAGCATAACTAAGTCTAGAAGTATTAGAGCATGTGGTAAATCAATGACAGACCGATGAGACCCTTGTGGCTGGATTTCACCTGCAGTAAAGACACCAAGCTAACATGTATGAATGCTCAGAGAACAGTTCCATACCAAATTATACAGTACTTCAGTTCACATGACGTAGTAAACATGGTTGGATTAGCCGTACTGTACATGGGTACAGTATGGTCTCGGCAGAATGGATTAGCCGTACTGTACATGGGTACAGTATGGTCTCGGCAGAATGGATTATACGTACTGTACATGGGTACAGTATGGTCTCGGCGGAATCAGCCAATGTTGGTAATTATCAAATTGACTGATTGATTGATCGATTGATCCGAACAACAACTGATACCTCAAATAGATTCAACGTTCGGGCCAAGGAACCGATCTCTTCTTTAATTCCAAACATCAAAGATGTATGACTTTCTTGATTGGGTCCTTCTTTCACAAAGTGAGAGCCACCCTCTGCTTGACCCTATGTTCAAAAGAGATAAAAACATTTATTAAAGTTACACACGTGAGGATATTACTATCATTTACCAGATATATCTTGTTGAAGAACAACCGTATGGTGTACTGAGTACTGATCAGCTACAGTATAGTACTAGATAGTGTAAGTAGTGATAAAGGTGCATACCATTAATGTATGCCAAGCAAGTTAGGCTGACAAACAAAATACTGTATGGTGTACAGCACTGATCAGCTACAGTACAGTAGAATGTGTAAGTAGTAATAAAGGTCCATATGAAGTATGTAAATTAATGCCTAGTACGTAAGGCTGACAAACAAAAACCTATGGTGTGTACAGTTCTGAACAGCAACAGTTTGTTCCCCCAATTAGACCATTCCAAAATTTTAAACTTAGTAAGTTATCATTTCCAATGAGAGTTAACTAATCAACCTAATGACCTAAAATTCTTAATTAGCAACGGGATAATTTAGGGGCTTTAAACCTCATTAAGATCTATAAACCTGATAACACATGTGCAGTGTAGTTAACATGTCATATCTGACATCGGTTTGATGGTGAATATTATATGTACAGCATGTGATCGATAACAGACTTTTATGTCTGGTCACACTATCTGCATGATCATCGACTGGAGACTACAAAAAAATGGCATCACCAATTATTGCAACGACAGTAAAAGAATTTTAAGTCTGTCTGAAGATATCCTTCAGAATCAATTTAGTTTATAGACCATAGATAAATTGCTCAAAGTCCTATATGCATCACTAGAACTACATTTGCTGGTACACTCTACAGTCCTGTACAACTGGTCATTGCTGGCATTTACTTAATAACCAATTTTACAAACGATTCCATTGTATGAGGCTTTAGTGTGGAGAATGTCTATAAGTAACAGGACTTATGTAAACTGTATGTATTCTGCACAGCTACAGTGTTAACTTGTCAAATTTGCTGTTCTGAACATTTGAAGGTACTAAAATGACTCAAAAACTGAAATACCCTGAAATTATCGATTTTAAAGCAAAACAGAATCAGATTACACTTACAGTACAGTATATCCATTGGGTTTTTAAAACCTAAGTATGTTGGAGGGGTGGGGTCTGGGAGAATGCCACGTGGGTTTGATTCAAATATTAAATGGTTGTCAGGTCATGAATCTCTCGGAAAGTTAAACAGCAAACATAGCAGAGCATACACTGTCCAAACTATGATAGAATCCTTCCCGCAACAACAAAAGATAAAGTAGAAACTCACCAACCCTTCCCACCCCATGAGGATTCATAAGCACAGGTTTTCTGTGTTTTCTTCCTAATTCATGCATGCCTATAAAAGCTTTTATAGAAAAAACTGTAAAAAATGGGAAATAATTTGAAGTTTGCAACTGACTAAAGACACCAAAAGTTGCATCATTCATGGTTCTGGGGGAAATGGGTAGGGGTAGGGGAAGGGAAGGGGGAGGGGTTAAGAAAAAGTCTAAAGTTATAGAAGTATCTCAAATATTACACTGTACAATACTGTATGCTACTGTAGAAGACAAAAACATACCAGCAATAAGCATTGTTTTCCGAGAGCAATATAGATTACGGTCTTTACAAACATTATGACTAGCATTTTGAAATAAAAAATGAGACTTATATTCATCTGATGGATATAAATACCCCTAGATTTAGAGATGTAATTATCAGGTGATTTATATAGTTATTCCCGTGACTTATAAACGACCAAGTTTATACAATATGGAATACTGTATCTAGTGTACCATAAAAAACTTGCAAAATGAAACACTCTGTTGACAAACTTGATAAGCCATCAGTAATTCAGTTTTGATAAGGCCAGAGTTTTGATAAGGCCAGGGTTTTTATCAATTTCACCTCTTACAACCCTCAGCATGGTTGTTTGTAGTTCCCGATAATGGCCCCAATAGTAAACATCGATATCAATACGATCACACAAATATAAGATAATTGCTATCATAGATCATCAATATGAAATATAGACACCTATTTGCTCCTGATATATTTTTATCATGCTGAAAGATTAATTTTATCAGTTCCACAAATTTCTGCAACCCGAGATTGTCACGTCCACCAAGTTTAGGAACAGTATGAAACTTATGGAATGAAAAATTGTTACAAGACAAGCTGAATTACTGTATGTTTATGTACATGGGTGGGTATATAACATACATTTACCAGCACAAAACACTGAAACAAACATCTCTTTTTTACAGCTCTGTTTGGCCACCCCCCCCCATTTTAATAATGGATGTGTCCACTCAGACAGCCCACCACCACAATCAACCAATCACAATGCATTTAACAAGGGTATGACAGAGGTGTGTCATATCCTTAGCCAGGCAGCTTTGTGTGTACATCTGTCTACACAACATATCTTTGTGCAGACAAGTACAGTATGACCCTGTATGTAAGGACGATTGGCTGTGAAAGTGCTGTGATCCCAGCAACCATATACAGTATGTAAAAGCCATATAGGGGATCAATGATGTCATCATGTGACACTGTATAGAGAGTACATGTATGTATGCCAACTGTCAGGAGTTGAGGATAAGGTCAGATTGGCAGCCATTAAAGTTGTTTACTTTACCAGTCCACCTTTTTCCCAGGGCTCAGAGGGGAAAGGTTTCTTAGATCATGCATTTTGCATTGAGTTTTTGACAAAAATTCCCATGTCCTTATTAGACCATACAATTTACACATAGTAATGGAATATACCCTTTGATCCTAAAGTAAGAATAGGATTGGTTTAAACTGTTTGGTGTCATATCATCAGCCATTTAGACACATTTCAGGCACAGACTATGATATAATGGCTCCTCCATAGTAAAACAGACACTTGCTTATAAACAGGTGCAGACAAACTAGAGAGGAATGAACAAGATATATTATGTGCCTTTGTTATTTTGGTTATTGTTATTTTCTTATTTTGTATGTGTATTGTTGTTTTTGTTATTGTTATTTTCTTATTTTGTATTGTATTATATGTATTGGTTTTTTGGTAGACTATATTTAGCAGATTTATTCCATGTAGTATAACTCTAGAAATCTTTCCTCTGTAACAGCAGAGCAGATGGTAACACCACTCTGCAGTGACACAACTAATACAAAACGTACAGTACTGCATAGTAGTGAACATTATTGAACAATGCACTAAATTACACTACAATTACATTACTGTACACATCACTACTGTAAAGTATTGTAGTACTGCATAGTAGTGAACATTACTGAACAATACACTAAATTACACTACAATTACACTACTGTACACATCACTACTGTAAAGTATTGTAGTTCTGCATAGAAGTGAACATTACTGAACAATACACTAAATTACACTACAATTACATTACTGTACACATCACTACTGTAAAGTATTGTAGTTCTGCATAGTAGTGAACATTACTGAACAATACACTAAATTACACTACAATTACACTACTGTACACATCACTACTGTAGAGTATTGTAGTACTGCATAGTAGTGAACATTACTGAACAATACACTAAATTACACTACAATTACATTACTGTACATAATACTACTGTAGAGTATTGTAAAGTACTGTACAGTACTGCATAGAAGTGAACATAACCGTACATTACTGTACAATACACTCAATTACACTACAAGAAAAGTCAAATTCAGAGACATTAAGATTGAAACATTTTCAATAGTTTTAAGTGATGCTAACTGTGATTAGTAAAGACATAAAAAAAAACAAAAAGAAAACAGAAGTGCTAATGAAACAGATTAACAGTAAATCTCTATTATAATTCTATATGACTGTATAACACGAAACTGTACTTGATCATGACAATGTTACATCAAGTGAGTATCACAAGCTGCTAAATGGAAGGATATAGATACTACTGTACATGTAATCAGTTTAAATTATAAGGTTAATCAGAGATCTAAGGTGTACTACAGTATGTACCATTGTTGCAAAAAATACTGACTTCTCAAAAGAATGTCAAAGAAAATTTGAAGAAAGTTCCCAAAAGCAACAGATTATAAAAAGTGAACAAATTTACAGTTTATTGATGTTCTCCTGTTTGGTTCCATCTGACTGAACTCTTCAAAAGCTTTCTCAAAAAGCAGTTTTATTTGTACAGAATGTATATTATATACCAATAATTAATGGGCATGCTACCATGACTGAAATCAATACACAAAGCAGAGATATTCACATCAGAACTAGCAAGATCTGGGACTATTTACTACTGATGCTGAGCTCCAACGTACTGCAGTGTTAACTGACTCAACTGTACATTGTTGACAGTTACAGTTTGCAATATGCCACTGTCCTGGACTGTTCTGAAAGTGATTTTTGCAAGGGAAAATATCTTTCCTTGATCATAAACAAACTTATTTCAAACCTAGCAGGCAAAGAATGCGACTCCAATCAACAACACATACAGATCTCTCAAAGTACTGAGTAAATTGATCAACATTTCACAGAGCACAAGTCACATGCTGTGAAAGTGCCCCTTGCAGAACTGAACACTCTTGAATTCCCGATATATGGGCACAGGTCCAGATTTCAGCAGAAAGTTTATACTGGAGTTCACACCTCCAGCTGTGGAGCTTGTGTACACAAAATGCATGGCTAGGCAAAACCAATGTTTAGTACGCTTGAATGACTTCAGAGTTGGCTTCTTTGCAGAGTGCTTAAATATTATGTTACTGTTCCAAAGAAAGATAATCTTCGAAGTTCTTATAGGCCATCCCCACAAATGCAGGCTTGCTTCACCCTTGATCCACCTATTGAGGAGAAGGCAAATTGCTCCACTCTTTTTCTGCGTGGGGCTAGCCCGAGCTTGATCAAGCCCCTCATGAGAGGTGGGGTTAGGACAGCTTAGCCCGGTAAACGCTGACAAAAGTAAATAAACAATTGCCTTAGGGTGTTAAAGTTACAATGGATTTTTCTTTGTGGTTTCCACCACTTGCTTATTTCAGTATCAATATAAACTGTGTTGTATCTTTTAAAATCGGTTGTGTGAGTCACTTTCACGAATCGTGCAAGGGCAAAATGGCCATTTCGACCAAATTTCAACGGGCCATATCTCGAAACGACATGGAGTATGATTTTAATTTTTTGTATGTGTTCATTTGGGACATACTCAATCATTCTTGTGAAATTTCATCTAAATCTGAGAGGGTCACCTGGGAACTTCTCAGAAAATTGGTTGCTTTGAGGCGGAATGACCCAGTTGTACTATTTGGGTTGATCTTTAGAAACAGTGGGTCAGACCATTGAGAAAATTCAATTAAACATGTTAAACCTAATTTTTCCTTACTTTGAATGTTTTTATTAATTTTTGGAAATAGTTTACATTGATTTAAGTTAATACCAACACCTTTTTAAGGAACAGTTCAGGCCAGATTTTGAAAAAAGATCCGGCCAGATTTTGAAAAAGATCCGGCCGGATTTTGAAAAATATCCGGCCGGTGCATCCCTAGTTCAAATTGCAGGGCTTATCTGCAGTTTTAATTTTAGCCCTACCTTTGCATGCTTGAAGCAAGCCCACGCTGGTGGGAACGACCTATTAGACATATAGGACTCATAGGCCAGAAATCTGGGACACTTTGCTGACTCAAATGATTATCATTAGATGCAAGGCTGCACAATTTAGATCTTTGGGCTAGGCCCTATTCAACTTTGTTCTTTTCTTTCGTTGAATTTTTTAAAGAACATCCACTCTCTGATATCAAGAAGAACACATATGTAAACTAGAGTGAAGCCCCTCTTTTTGCCAGATCAATCTATCATCAAAATTGGACGAACTAGTGTCTAAAGCTAGAAACAACACAGTTAGACCTAACACAGTACAAAAGTGAAAAGTCATATGGGCCTAACCTAGCAACTTACATAACTAGTCTGAACCTAGCCTATAGATGCCTAACGATTGCTTAACATAGGCCCCTAGGCCTTAGAAGTATCTCTTGTACCACAAATCTACAACTACCAGTCAACACTACCTGTCATAGTCCTGGATCATTCCAGCATCAAATTAAAGCCCCATTATGCATTAAACTTTGATGGTCTATAGATTTATTTTTAGTAGCATATTCTGTACTGCATGATCAAACAAAAACATCCCTGTTTCAAGGTCTGTGTACTAAAATATTTATACACCACCGCATGCATCCTATACAACTGTTTTGCTTTAAAGGTCTGCTGTATAGACCCATACTATAGCACGCTATCATGGAAAAGTTTCTTGAGATTACGTAATCGACCTAGCTTGGTCGTACAATGACCTCTTTTTACAAATTAGTCTGCAACGCTTGCCACATATTTGTTCTTGTATGAAGATCTTTGTGTGAACACTGTATACATGAACATATGAACCACACAGTGTTTTTAAAAAGAGCCAAATGGTGTTAAGAAGCTATGCAGGCTAGTTGTAAAGCCTGCATGGGTCCATTTATGACCGTGGCAGGTTGATTATGTAATCACAAAACTTTCCTTGCTATAGAGTGCTATAATTGGAGCCAATAAACCAGTCCTTTAACGTTGGGCACAATTTCTTACAAGCAAAACTAATGTTATTTAGGCTTAGGAAACTTATTTTCATTCATTTTGGGAGGAATGGGAGGAATAAGGAATAGGTTAGTCACCTGAGGTATGTATTATACTTTATAGACTAGGCCTAGGCCTACATCATTTTCATCACAAATAAGAGTTAACAGTATCTTGGTTTACACTTGACACTGACATTTTTGGTGAATAACATTTACAAGTTATACTTTTCAAAGTGGCTATTCTTACGACTAGTCGTAACAATAATTTCCAATTGCGCATGCGCAGTTGCTATTTTTACAACCAGGAGTACTATTTTTACGACCAGAAGTAACAATAATCAGGTTAGGGTTAGTGTTAGGATTTAGGGTTACCCCTACTACATGCACATTTGCTTTATTTACCTTACTGCGCATGAATTCGCCGAGGTCGTAAGAATAGTTTATAAATAATTGTTACAACTAGTCATAAGAATAGCCACGGCCTATACTTTTAGGCATTTAAGTACCACTAAAGCCTATAGCATCTATGGCCTTGGTCTTGGTGTGGTACTGCACAAATCGCCCCTGATGTGGTTGTTGACGTGCAGTCCTTCAAGTTTGCTAATGGTGCTGCTGACTTTCCAGCATGAACTTGAAGGAGGCGGTGTTTGGTGCTGATTTCAGATTAGGTGGGAGTGCGTTCCACTGAGGAATGGTGCGAGGATAAAGCGAATATTTATAACAGTTCTTTTGAGCTTGAGGAATTTTATAATTCAAACTGTGAGATTGACGTGTAGTTGGTTTGTCTTTGTCTTCAAGAAGGTTATTTATGTTGCTTGGAATTAGGCCATGAGTCTCTTTATATATGGTAACAAGTCGTGCTTTGATTCTTCTGTTTCGAGGGTATCCCAATTGAGTTCTTTTAAAATGTCTGTGACACTACTAAAGCGACTATATTCATTTTTGACGAACCTGGCAGCACGACGCTGAACTTTCTCCAAGGATTCTTTGTGGATTTGCTGATGAGGGTTCCAGATTACACTGGCATATTCCAGTTTGGGTCTAACAAGAGCTTTATATGCGGTTTCTCTTGCCGATGATGCACAATTCCAAAAATTTCGTTTGATAAGACCAAGGATTTTATTGGCACTATTTACTGACTGGTTGATGTGTTTTGACCAAGTAAGGTCACTTGAAAGTTCGACTCCAAGGTAGGGATGGTGTTTAACCTCTTGAAGGATGGAGTCACCCATTGAGTACTCATGATTTGGAATATTCTTCTTGTGAGTCATCCGCATAATGAAGCATTTTGATTTGTTGAATCTCATCTGCCATGCTTACTCCCAGTTACAGAGTGAATTTATGTCTTTTTGAAGATTGTCACAATCACTACTGGAATTCATTTGTCGGTACAGAATTAAATTATCTGCAAACATTCTTACATCAGAAGCGACACAGTCGGGTAGGTTGTTTATGTAGACTAGGAACAGCAGGGGACCCAAACCTGTTCCCTGTGGCACTCCGGAAAATACAGGAGAACTTGTTGATGACTCCCCGTCAATGATAATGACATTTTGAGTTCTGTTGGATTGTTCTGTTGGTATTGTGTCTGATGCCAAGATGTTCAAGTTTCATCAGGAGGCGTCTGTGAGGAACTACATCAAATGCTTTGCTAAAATCCATAATACAGAGATCTACATGACCTCGATTTTCCATTATTTGAGTTAAATCATCTACAAGTCCGGCTAACTGCGTTATCTCCCGTGACGAAACCCATGTTGTTTATCACTAAGTATGGAGTATTTTTCAAAATGAGTCATCATATTACTAACAATGATATGTTCAAGCTGTTTACAGATAATACTTGTAAGGGAGACCGGGCGGTAAATTTGATGGAGCAGATCTGTCACCTTTTTTAAATACAGGAGAGACATTGGCCTTCCGCCAGTCACATGGGCCTAGCCTACAGCAACTTTTGCAGTTCGTGTCTTGAAAATCTGACTTAAGCAAGCTGTCCTTTTGCTTTCCCTTGGACAGGTTGAGATTGAAATGTTTGAGGTAACGATCATTCTGTATGTTGGCAAGAATATGTATATTTCTTCCTGATTCACTGAGAGTTCTACCTAAAATCATTGTCTATTCGCATTATCTATTTTACCACTATACCACTTGTGTTACCTACTGTAGGCCTATCCTGCTACTACTACTGTAACCTAAAGTAGCCTTAACTATAGGCCTAACGTTGGGTCTAGGCATGGACCTAATCTTAAGTTAAAATTTACTGTTAATAATAGTACTACTACTACTAGGCCTAGTTGGACCTAGCCCTAACGAGTAATATACTTCGTCAATTGTCGTTACATGTGTTTTACTAGGCTATTCTTACATCATTCCCATTGGTGTCCTCCAATTTCCGCTTCTTGTTGGCAATTCCAGCATCCATGATGTTCTCTTTCAATCGAAAAACTCAAATTGTGTTGCAAGTGAATGAATGTTACCCTGCCTTGACAATGTTTTCTTTTTATTTACATGCGATATGCGTGCAAATATATATTACACATTTAGTAAACACTGTCATTATTACTGTTTATAGAGGATGCGTGCTGACGTGCCAAAAGATAAGATATTAATATTCATTTGGAATAGTCCACATATTAGCAGGGTTGTTGCAACAAGGCACATCGAACATCTTGGACAGTACCCTGGATCGAGCTAAAGGGCAAAACATTGAAATTTGTATAAATAGATCCACGGGCGGTATCTGTAGATTACTGATGGTTGGTATCGATGCCCTAAACGCGAAAGCGCTTTCAGAACTACAATTATTGGAGCTAGCAAAGCATTCGCCTACGTAGGCTACAGCGGAGGAAAACATGAAATTGGTAAATTTTAAGAGTTTGTACATATTTCAACATACCACAATGACAACAAGTTGGGCGACACCTGTCTTGCCTTTTACTTCTCATATGCAATGCCATATGATGCCATTGATGAAGTCATTGTAATATTCTAACACGTACTTGATAACATGCAAAATATGTGAGTCAAGACACAGTATATGCTTCTCGGCGTTTTGGCTAAGATCATGTGTAGTATCTGTTCCCCTTCTAGGGGAATCGTGATACACACCCGATGATGATCACACGGTGACAGTCTTGTTGCAAGGGGACTGGGAATTGAGAGCGGATCAGTCGTTCAGTTGTTTGGTTTTTCGTACCCAGGTTCTTACATGGGTGACTTTTCTTAAAAAGTATATGCCTAAATGAAACTTCGAAGTAAATTACGTGAGCGATTAATTTAATCTGTGTTGTAGAACTGTGAAGATGAATAAATGATTTATAGAAAGTTACTTAGGACGTTATAGGTTGAAGACATTTGCATTTGAGATTAGATGTATTTGTGGTAAGAATTTAAATTAAAACAAAATTGAGCGTCTTTACATATACATTTTTTTCATCGATGCTATTAATCTTTTGTTGAGGTATTGAGCTACACCAATTTTTTTTATTTTTTTTTTAAATTGCTATTTTTCCAAGCAAGGTAGTTACGGGCCTTCCTACTGGTTTAGCAGTATGTCTCAGTGCTTCTCTTAAAGCAACCTTTGCTGGAGCGTCCTCCTGGAGTCTTGCTACATCAACGAAAAATCTCAATCTTCTATGTGCACTATGGATGACCAAGGTGTTTGGTTGGTTTCATTGTAGAGCTCATCCTAAGCTTCATCGCCATAGTAATGTGAAGCGTATTCTAGTTTGATATGGTTATTATGACGTCACCCATGGCTCGCGCTTTGGGGAGTATGAATCACGCGTTATTAGAAGCGTATTCATATGTTTTGTTTCAAATGATTTTGGAAGGGTTTAAGTGTCTCCTAAAGACATATCTGGGAGTTTAAGTTTATCTCCCGAAGTCTGCAGACGTAGAACAGTAGGCTCCGTATTTAATATTTACGTCTGTAGACTTCGGGCTCTGTGCATTTTAATTATCCGTATTTATATTTATACCTGTTATAGTTTTATTCAGAATTAATAAAAGAGTTATATATATTATCAAATATCCGCTTTTGAAGATTGTTTTCCTATTTCACGCTCGGTTCGCGTTATCAGTGTAAGGCCCGGCTTACCGTTCCCGAACTATCAAAATAAGCCTTACAGTAATCATAATAATATCATAAAAATAATGCGCAGTTTTATCTGAGACCATGTTCTTGTGTTGCATCTGAGTAACTGACACAATTGTCTGTGTGGAAATTCACTTAATAGTCCAGCAAATTTAATTTAGATGTTTATAAGATCATTCTTAAAACTTAAAGGCGGTATGGAAATATATAGCCTCGACTGATTGCAGTATTTTAACGGTAGCTAGTATACATGATAACTATCAATAAGATAAATGATCTAAGGCGCTTCACATGTTCAACGTTCAAAGAAAAATGCGAATGTTCATTCATTTACCTCGTTTTTAAAGTAAAGTTAATGTCAACATTCAGCAGTTGAGTGGTTCGCAAATACGTAACGATTTATTTTGGGTACAAAAAAAGGAGTAAAGTTTAAATCCTATACTTGATCTCTGAGTTATTATCTGTCATTTGGCTTCATATTATAAACGTGAGTTTGTTAAAGTCAGCGTTATACTTTACCGAGGAGGGGGAATGCAGCTCTCCACGTTAAAGACGATCATTATTTATGAAACATACTGGTTGATCGAAATGGACACTGGGTGAGTTTTATATCTGCAGATATAATTGTATGGTATATTCCGGTGCCAGACAGCGTGGCACTGACATGGAACACTTCGGGCGCCATGTTTCTAACTTTAGATATGGTTGGCTGAATGTAGACTAGGGCGTTGTGAGGGCGTTGTGGTCAAGTGGTTAAGGCAGTGGACTTGTGATCTAAGGATTACAGGTTCGAGCCCTGGCCAGATCATTACGTTGTGTCCTTGGGCAAGGCGCTTTATCTCCATTGCCTCTCTTCACCCAGGTGTATAAATGGGGACTTGCGAGGTAACATGTAAATATAGTTGTGTGCGCCGCTTTGTGGCTGCACCCTATGGGAAGTCCCCCGGGGGACACGTGGTTGTGGTGCACTGTGGTGCCCCAGGAGAGATTGATTGAATTGTGCACACTTTGGTGTGTAGGTGTGACAAGTTACCAATGACCAGGGTTAAGTTGTAAAGTCGTGTGAGAAGGCCTTGGCCCTGAACAAGACTGTAAACCTAAAATTAAAATTAAAAAAAAAAATAGACTAAGTATTACTTGTTAAATTATTCTTTACTTTATAGAAACTTGATCATGGTAAAATGCAGTCTGTAAAGTCATCATGACATAATTTCTTCAAAGCATTCCTTACATGTTGTAATGCAGTTTGTCTTGATTTATCCTTGAAAAGATTTCCTTTTGGACTGTTAACGTAGCATTTGTAATCAAAATCTCTTCAAATGCAAAGTTGTAAGAAAGAAAAAAATTCTGTTGATAATGACAACACAACTATAACAAAGAAGCAAAATTAGGCTTAAAGGAAGCCTACAGTAGCTTGTACCCAAAATCAGCCACTTTATTGAATCTGCCAGATTACAATGCTAGATCTAATATATGGTGAATATTTTCTCTAACAATTGCTTAAACCGCATCAATGATTTTGATGATACAACCAATGATATTCATATCAATGTATACTTTAAATTTCATGAAATGATGACATTTAAAAGCAAGTACCAATTTTGCTACTGGCAGGCTATCAAACTTGTAGCCACTTTTGTATATTAGAATAGCTTATTAATAGCTACTAATAAAAACTTATAATTTTAATCGTAGAGAACATTTTGAAGAATGTAGTACATCATATATACTGAATAACTTTTAAGGTCTCAATACGTGTTTGCTGGTGAATTTCGGAAAACAAACTTCCGAAGCAGATACAATATTTCTTATTCTAAATGCACTCTGTCCAGGTAGGTTTAATGGAGTAAAGCTGTCGCAATCGAAAGAAAGAAATTTATTTTCTGTTGCCCTTATGGTGCGAACGATTTACTGTAAAACCACTGCGATTGCCCATATCAACATGTTCATATCAGCATGTTACAAATGTAACTTATATATACTCGTGTCGTCCACTCGTAAGTCCTATGCCTAACGGTCGTAAACAAAACAGAGAGATTTGATTGGCGCATGATCTGTTGGGCGGGGCTTGCAAATTGTGAGTGAAGTTTGTGAAGTGAAGAAACAAATATAACCATACTTTGCGTTCATTTATCATATAAAGCCTCCGTCCATGGACAGTTTAGCTTGATACACTTAAGAAACATATGTAACGATACTTTGTGTTCATTTATCCTATAGAGCACCCGTTTATGATAGTTCAGCTTAAAACATTGAAGAAACATATGTAACCATACTTCGAGTTCATTTATCCTATAGAGCCGTTGTCCAAGAACAGTTCAGCTTGAAACACTTAAGAAACATATGTAACCATACTTTGTGTTTATTTATGCTGTAGAGTGTCCATTAGAGTACAGTATCTATTTGAAGGCTCCTACTATTCCATCAGTGATACAGCTGCCCTAAGTCGCTCTGACGCTGACCATGCATGCCAAACTTGTTCATCTCATCTGTTATTCATCGAGAGTGAAGAAGAGAACAACTTTATAGAAAGCTTGATCACGTCAAAACCAGCCGATAGATACAATTATTGGATTGACTTAATGGAATGGAAAATGATTTGCACTGAGATGACGGAACCAGCTGTAGCTAATATGAATTTGGAAGAGGGAAGTTTTAACGACCAAACCGCTTGTTACAGAATTCATGGAGATATGGATGGTGTTCTTACATGGCATGACCGTCAAAGTTCGAAATCATTTGGTTATATTTGTGAATACTCTGTTGCTGCCAGCCTTCATTAAGAAAAAAAACTGTCACCAAATTTGATGAAACTCTAAGAGGATGTACATTGCCCCAAAGAAGAAAATTCCAGTAAATTGTAAATAAGGAATTAATTATTTAACCAACGGAATGTCCCTTCAAGTAGTGTGAACTCTTGACGAAACAGCACTTAAATTTGTATGAACCAAAATGAAATGTGTATGTGACCAAACCTTCTTGTCACCCAGTTCTTGTGGAGTTGTATTACTTTAAAGTTAGTGTGACGATTCTAGACCTTGAGAGATCTGGATCTCTCTTGCTAAATCTGGTCTACTTAAATCTTTTGTCAAAGCACCCTGCAAGGAAGAATTGTCATGTTTATAGAGGTTTGGAGATGTCCATCATGTGACGTTACTATATACTTAAATTATGATGGGATTAATATTGCCATCTTTTTGGCCACTGGTGTGGATCTTGGCGAGTTAGGAACATTCACCCAAACTATGGGCGTTTCGTGTTCCAGTTAATTGTTGTTTTCAAGAAGACTTTAAATAAATCAACTCAACTAAATGACATCCAAGCACAATTTAGCAACCAACGGAATGATATTTAACTGGAAAAGAATCCATTGTATTTAAGAACTAGGGAGCACCCTGAGGTCAGCCTACGTGTAATTGCATTTATTGAGGGACAGAATGTTACCCTACCGTACTGTTATTGTCACCCTAAATGTTCTGGTTAAGTTGCCATCTGTTTCATAAATCGCTGGAGAGTTGTTTGACGAGCACTGATGTACGCCAGAACTTAATTAAATTTCTGCATTTTGCAAAGCGAGTCCTGTATCTGTCTACAACACAACAGAAGCAAGATAGTGAGCAGTCTAAGACAGCAGTAAAGCCAGTTTAAATATCCTTTCTTGTTACATTATCATGGCCATAGACAATACGTTTTTCTATATCCCAAGTTGAGATCTGTACACAGCTGTACCTGGTTTGATGTATAGTATACTGCAGTACTCTTTACAGGCTTAATAATTGTTTATCTAGATTCAATAAATTCTGTGCTGTGTCTAATTGTTACAGTGTCATGGTAACCTATTTTTGAAGTAATTGTAAGAACATATTATACTGAGTGTGTGGTCAAGTTTGATGTATTTTCAATGTTACTTTTTTTGGCCATTGAATATACCTGATGCATCTCCCTTTCCCAAAATTGCAAGATTAAATATAAGTGATTTATGGCACATTTCTGAGTGTTTGTCTTCATTGTGAATTTACTCAGCAGTTTTAAATATCAGATTTGACCCATTTGGACCTGGAGACAATGTTATCCTATCTTGAGCCTTATAGGGGCACCTGTTACATACTCACAGAAAGGATACTGAGTGTGTGGTCAAGTTTGATATTGCTGACACATCGGCTTGATTACCCTGACACAAGAAAACGAGTGTTAATTATCCAAACAAGAGCTGTAAATTCTCGACACTTTATTTCATTGAGAAGGCAGTTTTTCTTCCAATTATATTCTTTAAAAAATGTAACTACTCACAGGAAGGGACCTTAGTCATTACTATGGGATGTCATCTTATTCCGCACATCCTTCTCACTGACAAGAAATCAATAACTCATGTACTTCCTTTTTCAATTCTGATTGATAAACTATCAATCGATAATAGTCGTGCTCCCCCAACTCACAACGATTATTATTATTAAACACTTATTTCAGACGTCCTTCTCACTGACAAGAAATCAATCAAAGTCACATGCTTCCTTTTTCAATTCTGATAAATAACTATCAATCATTAACGATCTTTCTCTCAGTTCAAAACATCTGCGGCATCCATTCAATTGTTTCTGAACACCGTCATTTTACCAATAAGTTCTCTAAATCAATAAGTTCATAATTAATGACATCCCAGTAGCTGACTAATTTCTCAAAATACTAGCAATTTCATGATATAGTTAAATACTCTTCATTATAGTACAGCTGTTGTTAATCCTGAAAATGATACAAAATTCGGTTTAAGACCGAATGAATGAAAAAATGCAATTTCTCAACTGACAAGATTCTGCTTTAAAAATGTAAAAATTTCAGCTCATTATCAATGCGTGTGATACATTAACAGCAAAACAGGAGAGACAGACAAAAATAAAGAAAAGAGCAAAATAATTGAAGAGAAATGTGTAACATTAATATTAAGGAATGAAATGATACTGTTATTACTTGCTATGTGTAACATTAATATTAAGGAATGAATGATACTGTTATTACTTTCAAAACAATAAAATTTATAATCTCTTATGCAAAATCAAATCAAAATAAAAAATCCTCAAATAGAAAAGAAACCATACTTTATGTGGTAAGTTATTTGATACAATGCATTCACATGTTTCAATGCTGTAAAATGGGGTTATTTTAATCTTTCTTTTTTTTTGGTTTTTGCTGCTTATTAAATCTTCAGAATCCATCCTAACTCAAACTTACACACAGTTTGGCAAAAACAAAATTGATATGCGACTATCAACACTACTCTAGCAAAAACATTAGACTACAAACATTAGACTAGCAAAAATATTAGACTAGCAAAAACATTAGACTAGCAAAAACATTAGACATCAACACTACTCTAGCAAAAACATTAGAGACAATAAAATATTAGAGACAATAAAACATTAGAGACAATAAAACATTAGAGACAATAAAACATTAGAAACAAAGCAAAACAGAAGGACGTAAAGACAAGTGACACTGCAGACGAAAAAACATGTTTTAACATCATATAATAAAGTACTAACATTTTAAGAAAATTAATTTATGAAAATTTGGATCAGATTTTCGCTTCCTTTCCATTTTTTGGAACCTTTTTTTTTAGAAGTTTTTGCAAGTACAAAACTTTGGCCATACTGATAAACTAAGTTTTTTGGCACGATTGAATATTTCTGCATTGTCTGTTAAAATTACCTATAATATTTTAAGAAAATAAAAGCAAGCTCTTGAATGCCGCAATAAATTTAGTAACCAACTTACCAATAAACCATTATTCAGTTTAATGTTACCTGCAGTGACAATCTCTTGTCTACAGCTATTATTTCATTATTTATTTCTTGAATTCTAGCAGGAATGATACCACTTGAAATGGTGTCAGCTTAATATGGAAGGAATGATCTTTGTGAGTCATCTGTGATTCTTCTTCCTCTAAGAGATTACACCTATAGAAAAAATAAAAATAAATAAAGGAATATTCTCTTGAAACTTTTCTTCCCCTTTCTCTACACATTTGCCAGAAAATATTAGTCAATGTTAGAAGTTCCATTGAAAGAAAGAATGGCATGATTTAAACATCCTGTTAGATTTTCTTCACCAAGTCACTGTTAGGTAGCTAAGTAGTATCATGAATTCATTTTACTTAAGATATTTCAATGCTTAAATTATGTTAGTTTATCCAGTGAAGGTGCATGTAAAATACCAGAAAATCTCCGAAAAAAGTGTTGACTTCTTTTGTAAATCATTTGAAACAAAAATGTAAAGAAAATGAAATATATGTTATTATATAATTACAAATCATATCAAAGTAAACAATCAGAATTACTACTTTGACATTATATTTGTACTTAACACAAGTATACAGTTATTTTATTTATAAATCTAAAAGAATAAAAAAATATATTTACAATATGAAAAAATGTAATCATCACCTGGCAACTGTTTTTACTGGAAATGGTGTGGAGAGAGTTCCCTGAGCATGACTGCCAAATGCCTCATACAGCCTGAGAACCAACACAACTCCTGAATTCTGGTCTGCAGCATCTTCAGGCTGAACGATATACAGTACATAAATATTATATATAGATAGACAGATAGATATACAGATATACAGATTGATTTTGGTTAAGCACATTATAGTAGAAATATTTCATAAGTCAATTACCAGTCCATTCAATTATAATAGTACATTAGTTTTTTCATATTTAAGTTTAAATTTCCTAAGAGAGTAGTCTTAGTCTTGTCTAGATCAAGTGATGATAAGGGAAGGACAATTACTGGAATACTTGTAGATATATAAAAAAGATTTTAAAGAAAGTCTTGACATGTTAACTGGGAATAATTTAGTTATCAAATTTTGGGAGGCTCTTAAAAATTGCTTCTTATGAAATACAAGGTTCCTAGATGAACAGAAACTGCTTTATTTTTCGCACTTGTTCAGCAATTCATCCAATTTGCATAGCATTTTGTGATGAGGTACCGGATAAATTATTCCTGGTTAAACCGCCTCACCAATTTGACCGTCTCCAGGATAATGGCTGGGTTATCAACAGTAAACATGGACAGGGCTTCGTTGAGTTGACCCGCTGAGACGGTTAATGGATTATTCAAATCATAGGCAGCTTGGATGACTCCTGCATCTTGGAATGTACCTAACAAAGGAAAATTAAAAACAGATTGACGGGATATTCTTAAGCCAATGGCTCTTAATGTAATAATGCTTATGGATATTCAGCTGTGAATACAACATTTTGGGTGATCACAGACATACCACTGTGTTGAAAGATAGTAAGCTGATGGACACCCACACCAATGGTGGGGTTTTGGGTGATCACAGACATACCACTGATGGACACCCACCTGGTGATCATTGACTTACCAGTGTGAGGGAAGACAGCATATGTGAATTGATGGACACCCATATCTGCAGTGGGGTCAGGATTCTTTGCAGACTTTAGCCTGTAAAAACAAGAACAAAATATCACAAAGTCTGGGAGGAAAGTTACATAGTTGCCCAGCTAAGAGGACTATGTTGTAGTGTGAGAGCTACAGCTTACTAAGCTTAGCTTGTGAACACCCAAGTACAACGGCACATTACTCTAATTACTTCCTTAGCAACAAGATGTCATGGATTAAGCTGGTATCGAGGCACCTATGAAAAACATATGCATTTATGCAGCACTTAACATAAAAAAAATATCATAAAGCACTTTACATCAACTTAAGAAAACTTAAGCTTTGGGAAGGGACTTTTAAACTTTAATCAACAGTTTCATATATTGTAGTAAGAAGTCAACCCCAAAAATCTTCTTTTGGCTTCTTAACTTAAACAGCAGCACATCAATGGAGCACATGCAATGTCATTCATACTTGACAAATTTGGAAACCATGATATA